>VSDK01024564.1:2858-58729 GCA_009767595.1 Symbiodinium kawagutii
ATTTGTAGAAACTTGGACTCAGGTTCCCCATCCTCGAAAGGACAGTACAACTCGGGCAACCTAGAAGGATAGGCCACGAGGAAAATTTCACACACTGAGTAAATGCCAAGGCATAGGTGATATGAGGTGATATGAACTCTGTGTTATAGGTTCACTGGGTTTAATCTTTGACGAGTGAAATCTCAACACAAAGAAATGCAGTGGCGGTTGACGGCTGACAAGCGGCTGAATTCGAAGGTGATTGCTCAGATAAACCGGCTTTTCACTGAAGCAACAGCAATGGAACCACAGGCGAAACCACTCTGGTTGTTCACGCAGGTACGCTGGGTTGATCAGACCCAGTATCCCATGATTGTGGTAGCTTCGTTGAGTGCGGTCCCACAATCATGCCGCACTCCCCTGCACTTTTTTCACACTAGCCCCTTGAGACGGGGTTTGACACACACACACACACACACACAAACACACACAAACACTCACGCACGCGCGCACGCCCGCCCGCCCGCCCGCCCGCATGCACGCACGCACGCACGCACCGGCGCAAAGGCAATGGGAAATCAATTTGAAATAATTTGTTCAATTGCAAGCATTTTCCTCGGACATCCTCCGACAAGGGGTATATGCATACGATACAAAAATGTCCTGTCCCATTGCTCAGCACTTGATCTTAATACAAGTCTGCGTTATCGCAATGCTACCATTACAATCTTCAAAATATTTCCTTCACAATGAGGACGGGGCAAGACGAACAGAAAAATGATGATAGTGCCAGCCAAAGTCTGAACATTGAATGCAGTTGTTTCAGTCTGAGTCGCTGTGACTGTGGACTGTGCTTGATGTTGACCTTTTTTAAGTTTATGCTTAAGGCTGATTGACCCTGACTGGTGAACTACATGAGTTTGAACCTTTTTATTTTTGACTATGATGTTTTTTTTCAAACAGATCTTGAATCACAAGAAAAACAACTTGCTGAAAGCCACCCTGAAACAAAACACAAACAACCAACATTTTAGTCTATGTTTTAACACCCTAGTTCCTGCAAATCAAATTGGGTGGCACATGCACTGACCTGGACTTCTTGAAGGACCGTCAGGCTGTTGCCCAAAACCCCTAAGCCGGTTCATGCCCCAACAAAAGAATTCGGGCCTGGGTATCATAGGAGTGCAAATCATTCTGCAAGCCGCCTCAAAACAAAACAATTTGGCTTCTTGACATGCACAGCTTTGCAAATACATTGACCTGCCGCATGTGTTTTTCTACTACTCCAAAATCTCTGAGATCGGAACTGCCACTTCCGCCGAAGATCCAGATTTTGCTGTTGGTGGCATCCCAGGCGGCAGAATGACGATCCCGAGCCGAGGGTGCTGTGCCGCTGCTTGGGGTCACGGACGCCCAAGTGTTCGCCTGAAGTGAAGCTCTCACAGGTTCTGCGCAGATTCCGAGCCGCGCGGGCAACCAAGGTCAGCACTATGAACGTGAATTTCATAGTATATTGCAAGGTATAGTAGATCAGTTAGTGCCAGTATAGTGAATGTCAGTGCAAATGAGGGCAAGGTTCTCAAAAGTATATTGATGTATATTGCATCAAGCACGACAAAAAATCAGAGGTGAAAAAGACCGGCAAGAATCAATGAGCCTGCCACACGCAATCCGCACCAACAAGTTTGGAGAAGACATGTTAGAAGGACTTCATGCGTTGCTGCCGCAACTGCAAAGAGGGCTCAGGATCGTTCAGTCGTGCGTGGAGATCGACAGATTGCGACTTTGCAGCGATCGATGAGACCGACGAATTCGAAGCCGACGAAACCCCGTCACAAGACCACGGACGAGAAACACGGGGACATGCCCCCAGGCCCTGAAGAAGAGAAACATCTCCCTGAATCAAAGAAAACATGTCAAAAAGAGAATGAAGACCGTGCAACAGGACCTCTCCAAACCACTGACCCTGATCCAGCTCGATCCACGTCACACATATCTCTGAGCCCTGGCCCTACCATTACGTGTAAGTCCAAATTGAAAGATCGACAGTGAAATGCATGACAAGACCAGCGCATGCATGAATCATGCAAATGGTCATTCTTGGTTTTTGCTGTGATTCAAAGATATTCAAAGTGGGTGGGTATCTCCAGGATGTGGTTCAGTGATTAATCATTCAACGCAAACGCCGTGGAATTTAAGCTGCGAAGCTCCCAACTGTCCGGATAAGATTTTGATTCACACCAACTCAAAGATCGTCGAAGCAAAAAGGCGGTCGCCCATATCCTCAGCCCAGTTCATCCTGTTCTAACAAAGACCAGGAACCCCTTCATCATAGGAGTAGAGATCACCCTGGACGCTGCCTCAAAACAAAACAATTTGGCTTCTTGACATGCACAGCTCTGCAAACTGCATGTGCTTTTGTGCTACTCAAAAACCTCTGACCCTGAGATCGGAACCATCATTTCCTCCAAAGACCCACATTTTGCTGCCCACGGCATCCCAGACTGCAACGTGGTAAAGCGGACCAGAGGGCGCTGTGCCGTCTGGGGTCACAGGCACCCAGGTGTTTGCCTGAAGCTCAAGCATGTTCTGCTCAGATTCGGCGCCGCACACGCAAGGTCAAAAACGCATTCCCGAGGCATCAAGTGTGGAGTTCATGTTTTTCGGGTCCTTTGATCCTCCTGCCCCCCGGGCTTCGCATCATGACCACATCCGGCACATCTTTATCAGGATCCAAACCCTGATTCTGACTAAGATGAGTCGCATTGATCGTCATCAAAGCATCATACCATGATCAGGTCGCTCAGTTCACTATCGTGGCCATCACCGACGCTAATTGCATCGCATTTTTCCTTCTTTTCTGATCAACATCACCGTCCTCATCAATTTGGGGTTCCAGTGTCATACTTCACCATGCTCTCTTAGCATAGTTCATCATGCCTCAATCTACCCACTCAATCTCATCAAATCTGTGGGTACTGAATAAGTCATGGCGCATCATCATACCTCATTCTACCCCACCTAATGAGATCTGATCCTGCACTTTCATTGTTCCTCCAAGCGCAGCTCCTGACTCATCGTTGCCCTGTCACCCGTCATTAAACCTCATCCTCGCTACATCTGAATCACACCTGTCGACACACTTAACATCGCACCTCACGACACCTCGCCTCACCACAGCTCTTCATAGCTCCCCTCACCACACCTCGTTCGAATCATATTTTGGGATTTCTCATAGCTTCATACCTGATCCTGTCCTATTATGGCTTACACGTATCGCATCACTATTTTCTCATTATGCCCCATCCCCTTCACGCCTCACCTTTACCTGCCGCAGACTTCATCATGCATCCCCTGGCCCTGGTCACACGTCTGCAAAAGCCTGGCTCGGCAATCTCTCTTATTTGCTTTGTTCCTCTTCCCATCGATGTATGCCTGATGATACCTCACGATGCCCTTTCATACGCTTGTTGCATGCCTTAGCAAATTTGATTGCTTCTCATTTGTCACAGTTTCATTTGGGATACCTCAACATAAATGATCATGTCTCATGATGCATCCCCAACCAAAGTCATTCCGGGGTTCCTGTTGGAATTGGAAGTTTCGAAACATTGTTTGATTCTATCAGTTTATTGTACAGTGACTAATAATTGTTTATCCAGATATAAAAGATATGATCAATGGATTTTCCTGGACACTCTTGATTGACCGTGATAGGCTGCTGACTTGCACTTATGCCATTTGGGGCATAGGCCGACTGGCGCAAAATAATTTGGAGGGGTCTGAATAGAAGACATCTCTTCTTTGACACGGTGTCAAAGCGCCTCGTCAAAGTTGACATTTTGTGCCTCTGGTTAAACTAAGTACATGCCTGGCAAGATCATATGATATTTGGAGAGCCGCACTGAATATTTGATCAAATACCAAGTTGCACTCTGCATTTGGAATTTCTGCGCCTATCTTATTGTCTTCTAATCGTTTTGTTCTTCCGTTGGTAAAATAAGACCTAAAAGCCTTAGCTATTGCCTCTGGGGATCCAGGAAACCGTACCCAATAAGCGTCCTTGCACACGCACTCAGGACAAACGTTCTGACCGGCCTGGACATCGTAATAGAAGGTCTCGTTGCTGTAACCACCTCGGCTGGGCTGTGCCGGAAAGGGCTTGCCAATGCCAAGACCGCTCGCCGAAGTTGAGGACCCCCACCAAAATATCCTCCAAATAAATACATCCGCTTGTTGCTGGCGCTCCAGACGGCCGCTGAGCCATACCCACTGCCGGGGCTTGTTCCGCTGGGCGACAATTCGTGCCACTCATTGACACCCTGGGCCAGGAACAGACCATTCTCCAGCGATTATCCCAACACAAAGAGAAGTGCAGAGATGAAACTAGTCCCGTCAAGTCCTTGTGAAATGATGTGAAACACGTGCAAAGCTGTAGACCTCCGATGCTTTGCGCATTGACAACTATGATACGACTCTCCAGTTCCACATCCATATCAAACTTCCAAGAGACCAAGAATACTACGTAATTATATCGAAATACCGGTTGGAACTGTCACCAAAACCAGCTGTGCATAGATCCTCGCAGTTATTTTGGCTCAGCATATGATGCCAGTGACCATGACGATCAGTGACACCCGACCGTGAATCCAACACGTGCTGCCTGGGCAGCCGCCATGACAGGAGCCAGCAAGGCCAGCAGCCATCGCAGACCGCAGCACTCCCTCTTTTTTGGCCTTGCCACAGCCCCAACTAAGCACTAGCTAGTACGAGATCCACATCTTTCCAGATCCTTCCACTAGCTATGGGCGAGCATTGTTGGCAACTTGCAACTTTCAAAGTCACATGTTTTCAATCACAACACCCATTCCATGGGTACGTAAGCACCCATTGCCAAAGATCAGCAGCCCGTCAAAAATAGCTGAGACTTGCTGAATGCAAAAGTTTGCCAAGCTGCATGATCGGCATCTTCGACCCACTTGCCTTGAGACATCTTGAGAAAAACAAATGCAGCAGGAAAATGCACGAAAATCCCTTAAATGAACTTTCAACAAAAGCATGATCAGAAATGATCTACCCATTTCATGCCCAAGCAACTCCCTGCTTGACATTGTTCTTTGCTTCTCTCAGAAACGTCGGGGCCTTCGCTATCCGCAACGGACTGTGATCACTGGGATTCTTGTGCATCTGAGTCATATCTTATGCGGAGTTTCGAACTTTCAGTTCTCAAAGCCTATGATGAGAAACAGGAAACTCTCAAACAGCTCATCACGCATATCCTTCAAAACTGGCCGAAACATGTTGGAATCACCCATGTTACACATTTCAAGCATACGGAACCCTATCACAAGTGTTGTGCAATCGATATGCTATGTATGGCTCCAGAAGCAGGATGTGAATTCTGAGCAGCTCCGATAGCAACGTAACCAGAAGGGACGGACCTGCTCATCGGACGTGCCACCCATGGTCAACCGCCAGAGCTTGTGCATGACGACCTGCAGATCCAACATCTCACAACCAGCCGTGGTGAGTCTATGGTGTTTCTTCACAGCCGGAAATCATGGTGAGAAACGCGTGACGCCATGGATGCCAAGTGTGTCAATCATTTGGTTAGAGCTAGTCAGCTAGTTTCAATTCCACTGGAGCGTGCAAAAAACACGCTCATCGAGCTTGAGATGCAACCTTTGGTTGCAAAGCTTGCCACAAAGAAAAGAGTTCAACATATAGTTCAACCCTGTTTAACCCAAATCCATCACAATCCTCAACAGCTGACCCTGCAAGAGTTCAGAGCTCTGGGTCTCGATACACCCGGTTTAGCTGTTGCCTTCCTCATGCAATTAGAAGCTTCTGGAGTTGTTGCATGTGGGCTAGAACTTTGGCATCTTTAGTATCCTGTAGTCATTCAAACATTTCTCTCGGATCCAAAAGAAGAGCACAGCATCGCACCTTTGATTTTTCACCTGCATGTCTCCTCTATGTTGGATCTTGGCGGGTTTCAAAATTGGGAACGGATCACTGTTTGCCAGCGACCTTTCCACATCAGTGATGACCCACGATCCACCGACACCATCGGCATCCCGATAGCGGGCCATCAGATGCCCTGATGCACCCTTGGCCTGCAGCGACGGCTTGAATGCGCACCTGGATGCACAAAGGCGACAATGGAAATGGACAGATTGTCTGATTTTGAAACTTCAAAATGGGACAAACTTCAAAGAGTTTGCTGTTAATACATATTAATACGTGAAAGCTGGAAGGCCAGTAGGAGAAAAATATGTGTGCCCAAAATGCGCAGATCTTCAAATTTCATAGCTGAGACTTGCTGAATGTTTATGCTTGCCAAGGTGCATCATTGACATCATGAGCATCCGACTGTACTATGGCGTTTTCTAAATCGCCAATAATGGGTGAAACGCTCCGCTATGTGGAGCGTCCGTTTTGGTAATGGAGGTCAGACAATTTGTTGAAATGATGTACCTTCCTGCCATCGATTTGGCGGTTCGACCGTGTTGAACTTGTAAGGAACGTGTACTAGTCATGCATGGGACCTCACTGGATCTACAGTGTATATTTTGCACTATCGCATTAGCTATGTATGTATGATATGCCATGTCGTACTTGCAAGACAGTGGTGTTGCGGAGCTGCCAACCAAAAGGTGCAAGGGGCGACGAGAATCGTTTGATTGGAGGGAGCGGGATTGGCACACCAACTGATGTTAGACTGATGGTAGACCTATGTGCCGGCTTGTGGGGCTGCTTTTGGCTCACTTTCATGGCACTATGCCGCGTGCAGCAATCACTTAGTTGCCTAGTACCGATGAATACACACATATCTATGCCTGTCGCACAACCATACATATATTCTGCAGGTATAAGTAAATGATTCTAGATGCATGTCTAGTGACCAGAACTAGAAACTATTGAACTCCAACACGGACAATCGGCTCAATCATGCGGAGCCATGCTTCATCAACTATCAAAGGTTTTTTGTGGTCAGGTGGCCCCGTTTGCGGCTCAGATTGGAGATTTGAACTCAGGTTGAGGCATCCCCAGGTAGTGCTTGTGGTCATCAACAAGGATGGCAATCAATAGGTATAGTGGTTCGGTTCACAGGGGTTACTTCATCTAAACTCATAAAACTGTTATCCCTGTAGTTATAGGGTTTAGAACTCACCAGTTGTGAGCTATCGCTGCACATCCAAATGCAAGGGCCATCCTCAACACTCTATACTTTTCAGTTTTGGACTAAAATTTAGCAATGAAAGTCTGGACCCAAAAGTTGTGCAAGGAGGTGTCTTGGACCCCAAGACTCTCACAGGCGCTCCGTCACTCACAACTTTTTTGCGGTCATATCATTGATTGTTATTGTCTACCACAGGCAGGGAAAAAAACCTTCTTCGAAGGGGAAAAAAACCTGCCTTGCGGTGACTCTGTTAGCGTGGTTTTCTGAGAAAAAAGAAACATCGTCCTAGAGGGTGAACGCAGTTGGATGTGGAACAATTTTGATGCGAACTGGAAACTTACCTGAAACATTCTGGATCGTTTCCGATGGATTCTGCAGTCTTGCAAGCTGCTATCACAATTTAGGCGTTGTTCTATGACTCTCGCAATCTCCGCATCATCCTCCCTTGAATGTCTCATATATATATATATATATATATTTTTGCAGGTGCTTTGAATGATGTCGATAAGTGGTGATCACTTAAATCACATTCCTTTAGTTCGACGCTTTCCCAATACTGCCCGCAATTGCGGTATTCCACATCAATCTGGCTCACACTGGGCTGGAATCGTTCACGAAATCAGCCACTGCAGAAAAGTCTTGGGTAACTGATCGGGCTGTCGGCTCATCTGGTTTCACATACGGGATGGACGCGGCGCTGCAAACAATTATGCTTTCAACAACTATGCTCATGATCTTGGACACGATCCTACACAATCAGACAAATGTGGACCACAGTCCAATGGAACTCTAACTACCCATGAACTTTTCCCACTAAGCCTTCTCAGACTATTCCCATCAACTGCACTGCAAGAGTAGCGTCCTTGTTTGAGCATGCCTGTTTGGTTGATCATATGAAAGCACGACCATTCAGGATGTGAAATGCACCAGGAATAATTATTCAAAACTCATATATAGTTTCGGAATGCCGTGAATGAATTTCACCTTGGTGAAGCACGATGCAAGATGCAATCTCCGTCGCCCAACCGACCTGTTGCCACCAAAGGCTCAGCCCAAATCTTTGCAGTACATGATACTTTTCAGGACAAAATCCCACCTGACTTCCTCATTAAAGCTCAGCGAAGCCCAGGCTGCTCGGATGCATGAAGCAGCAGGCTATAGCTTCAAGTAAGATGTTTAGAAGCAGTCAATTTGGATACACTAATCATTTAGCTTCATATCATATCCATATATTGTGTAATGTATATATCCATATATATATATATGTATACAAAAGTCACTACATGACTGGCAATCCACGACTGGATATCCTTCACATTCGCTTGAGGCGCACCAAGAAGCCGAGCTCCGTCAGTAAGAGAAAGCCATGGGGTTCGGCCTTCGGTCTCCAACCCTGTGTGCCACCCAGCACAAGGTCTGCGCTTTCAAGGACTTTGTGCGCTCACTTTGTGTTGTCCTGGCGTCACTGAGGCCCATGTCAAGCCTCAAACAAAACGGATCGTCTTTTCCCAAGTTGAGTGGCATGCCCTTGAACCTTGGAAACAGATCATGGTTGAAACGCATCAACTTACCAACATCGGATCCCAAACATTCTTCTTGGTGGAGCTAAGCAAAATGAACAAACTGCACCGAAGACATCTCCAACAAAAACCGTGTATTCCCCTCAAAGAGAGCAATTATGAAGCTTCAAGGATGTAAGCACGCCGAGTTGCAATAAGTTGCAATTACATGCAATTACCAAATGCAATGGAACCGCACTTCAATTCGGCATTTCTTGTCTGCAAGGATGTCTATTGCTCAAGTTGACATACCCAACTGAAAGGGCTCAGGATGCTTCAGAGTTACGCCGAATGCCTTGATGTGCTCAAAGTATGATCCGGGTGGCACATCAGGGGCATGTAGAAGTTGTGGTGGGGCCCCTGATGTTCCATGTTCCATGTTCCACCCAAGTTGGGACATGTTGCGGTGTTAAGTGTGGTCCTATTCTCAGGCTTCCGTTTCTTCAGCTGCCCAACTCGACTCCGTTGCTCTGTCCTTTCGCAGCATTGCCTGCGTCATCCTGCGACAAGCGCAGGTGGTCTTCGACATGCCTGCGACAGCCAACTGCGACAAGCGCAGATGGTCTTCGACATGCCTGCCAGAGCCAAGCGACGATGTTGTTGCTTGTGTGATCAAACGACCGAATCTACTGCAGGGCTTGATGTTGGTGAGTAACAACCGAGCCCATACCACATTGCAAAGGCCTGTCGTTTACGGACACGAACTGCAAACACAATTCGAAACAAGGGATCGAAACAGGAAAAGAACAGTGTGACAACCTCCTTTGACAAAAGAACAAATCCATTGAGTGAAGGTTGAACCTATTCTGACGCTAGTTGTCCCGTGTAGAGAATCCGGGCCGCTAAGCCCTACCCATCCCCATCAGGTCAAACAGCCAACATTTCCTTTCTTACCAGACTCATTTTTGCCTCGCGGTTCTCAGGTTTTCCGCTGCTTTCCGCACGGTTTTCACCTCTGGTGGCAGCCAAACATGTGATTTGAAATCAAATTTTGAGGTACTTCCCTACCACTGGCATGTCTACATGTTGTTCTTGTGGGGGCTGTTATACTCATCATGAACCCTCATACCTCAAACATCTCAACGTCCAGATTCAGTGGGCCCGTGAACGCTTTCATGATTTCTCCTTTGTAATGAACCGGTTCTCGTCTCACAAAAAGCTGAAAATCTGTTGGTGGCCATTGATTTACAAAAAGGCCTCTTGTTGTCGCAAGGATCTTCAGGAAGAGTTCTGCAACCTGCGCTGTTTGTGTTCTTCAGGCTTGATCATGGAAACCACTAAGCCCCATGCCTGTATCCACAAGTGTTTGGACAAACAACTCAAGATAGAAACACGCATACATGTTGAGGAGAGACACACGCAAGGATCACCAGAAAACAGCTGAAAATTTGATTGCGAGTCCAAGTACTAACTCCCTAACTCAGCACAATGCCAAATGTTTCATTGAAATTCCGGTTTCTTGTAAATGTACCAGAATGAGGTTGGATCTCATTGCCTTTTGAACCTGCTAAGCTGAACTGTTTATTGGAGGTATGCGCACACCTCATTCCGCAAACTTGGACAGCATGCTCATGCTTGGTTGCTGAGGATGTCCTGCATATCGACGCTGGCGGGGTTTCAACTGGTTCAACCTTTCGTGAAACATTCCTTCTACGAACACGATGATCATGGCACTGAACCGGGAACTGGAAACCCCCGAACCGTATGAAACTAAATAGAACCCAACGACAGTGCAGAAACAGAGCCGGTAAACGGCGGAACCGCCCCGAATGAAGGTTCTGAGAACGGGCCAGTACAGTATCAAGTCGGCTGCGGCTCAAAACTCTTCACCCCAAATCTCTGCAAGTGAAAGCACGTTCCCATGATGGAACAGCAAAAACCCATGACAGCACCCAAAAGGACTATTTGGCTGCAGGCATCGTCAATCCAACCGCCATCCAAATCTTATATACGTTCCGGATCAATACCGGACCACACAGTATCTAAGTGGTTGCAATTTGACACGGTTGAGGCCAAAACCCTGCAAAGGTACATCATTTAAGCTACTCCCAAATTGTAAATTTACAAGACATTTCCCGGTGGTCTGAAACACGTCCGAAACCACAGAAGACCACCGCTCACAGAGCAGCAGATTAAATGACACATGAAACATTTCAATCACAGCTATAATGACCATAAACCCTCGTTGTATACTAACGGATTGAATCAATTTAACATAATGATCGCGCAAGGCGGTGCCGGAAGTTTCCAAAAAAAGATAGCATATAGGAAGAGTGATGGTGTGGATGATGGTTGAAAGTGATGATGATGGTGTTTTTTTCTCTTCTGGTGTTTTTTGTATCCTGGTGTTTTGTGTCTTTGGATTTTTTTGTCTCTGGTGTTTCTTGTCTCTGGGGATGTTTGTCTCTTGTTGTTTTTTGTCTCTGGTGATTTTTTGTCTTTGGAAATTTTTGTCTCTGGCGTTTTTTGTCTCTGGGGATGTTTGTCTCTTGTTGTTTTTTGTCTCTGGTGATTTTGTCTCTGGTGGTTTTTGTCTTTGGTGATTTTTTTCTCTGGTGATTTTGTGTCTCTGGTGGTTTTTGTCTCTGGTGATTTTGTGTCTCTGGTGTTTTTTGTCTCTGGTGATTTTTTGCTTCTGGTGATTTTGTGTCTCTGGTGTTTTTTGCTTCTGGTGATTTTGTGTCTTTGATGTTTTTTAGCCTCTGGTGGTTTTTTGTCTCCGGTGACTTTGTGTCTCTGGTCTTTTTTTGGCTCAGGTGATTTTTTGTTTCTGGTGATTTTGTGTCTCTGGTGTTTTTTGTTTGTGGTGATTTTGTGCCTCTGGCATATTTTGATTCTGGTGATGTCGTTGATTGGTGGTGTTAATGACTGGTTATGGTATTAATTGGTGGTGCATTCGCTTGGTGATGTGGCTGAATGGTGATGTGATGGATCGGTGGTGATATTGATTGGTTTTGTCCTCGACTGGTGATGCATTTGTTTGGTGATGTTAATGATTGGGAATGTAATTGACAGGTGATGTATTTGGTTGGTGATGTAATTGACTGGTGATGTAATTGATTGGTGATGTAGTTTGTTGGTTATGCCGCTATGCCATTGATTGGTGATGTGGTTGATTGGTGATGTGCTTGATTGGTGATGTGGTGGATTGGTGGTGTATTTGTTTGGTGGCGTGGTTGATCGGTGATGTCTTTGGCTGGTGATGTGGTTGATTGGTGATGTTAGTGATTGGTAATGTAATTGATTGGTGATGTAGTTGGCGCGTGATGTAATTGGTTGGTGATGTAGTTGGTTGGTTATGTCATTCGTTGGTGATGTAGTTGGTTGGTTATGTCATTGATTGGTGATGTATTTGTTCGGTGGCGTGGTTGATTGGTGATGTCTTTGGTTGGTGATGTGGCTGATTGGTGATGCATTTGGTTGGTGATGCGATTAATTGGTGATGCTCATGATTGGTAATGTAATTGATTGGTAATGTCCGTGAATGGTGTTGTAATTGATTGTGTGATATTGAAATGTCGCAACCTAGCACGGTCAGACCGAGGGTTAGCGGCACCAAAGGGGAAGCTGCTGGCACGAACCATGGCGTCGGCGAAGAAACCGCGCCCGGAGTTCAGGGGGCCAAGCAGTCTGGCCAGGTGACAAAGCTAGCAAGTAGTTCAGGTCAAAGCGAGGAGAAGCACACAGCTTCACCGCCGAAGATCAAAGAGCCAGACCCGAAAGTAAGGCAACGAAAACCACACCAAAGTGTGTGGGAGGTTCCAGACCCGGAGGAATGGCAAAGGGTTCCAAAGCCATCGAGTGGCGGGAAGTGCCAAGCGGCCAGACCCAGCGGAATGGCCAAGTGTTCCAAAGCCACGGAGTGGCGAGAAGTTCCAAACGACCAGACCCGAAGGAATGGACAACAGTTCCAAAGCCACAAAGTGGCTAGAAGTACCAAGGTGCCAGACCCGGGGGAATGGCAAAGACTTTACCGAGAGGTAGCAAAATTTCCGGAGCCAGACACACACGAATGGCCAGTTGGTTTCAACTAGCGCAAACCAAGGAGCAAAAAGGCAGTAGGGTCCTGCTGCCATGATGTGACGCTAGGCGAAACATCTTTTTCTCAGTCGGGCCTCTCTGGCCCGAATAGCCGCCATTTGACTAACCAAAGGGAACCACAAGTGTTTGTGAGGGGCAACCGTGGGATTCCATCCAAGCCTACTAAGCCAGGCGTCCTCAGGACAAGGTAAAGATCTTAAGTCTTGAAACCTATCACACTGTAAGGAGGGGCAAACAGGTTGACCACAGTGGCTACAATGTTCCGGGGGATTGTGACACGTAGCTTCAGTCTTAGTACCGCCAGCGATGACCGCAACCAAATGGGCGTCCAAAGTGGCAACGACTTTCCTAAAAGCCCCAGGGTCAAATCGAGAAAAATTCCAACCGGCTTCACGAATCAGTTTGGCGCCCCGACGGTTAGAGTGGAACCAACCATTCAGTTCAACCCAGCGCCACTGATTTCGGATAGCATGACAAGCAGCAGACAGAGAAACAGGATCCCACAGAGAGAAAGAACCCAAGGAAGGATGACGCCAGGTGTAAGACCCGAGACGGCCGCAGCGCACCCACTTCCAACAGAGGAGCTCCACATCCAGCCAGCGGACAGGAGGGTACGGACGACCCACTTTGCGACACCAGGAAACCCACCGAGCAGCGGCAGTGAGCACCCGAAGCAGGGAAAGGACAGACAGGTCACACCAATGCCCCAGACCAAAGACCCGGAAGAGATGGGGAGAGTGACGCCCAGCCTTGAACCAGTGACCACGGACAGACCGACTGAAAGCTTGGACATAAGCCTTGCGCTCACCATCGTTGAAATCCCGCCCCACCATCCAATGACCCCACAGAGCACGAGACGAGAGGAGGGACACAGCGACCAGACGACGACACGACAGATCGACAGGGAGGACAGAGATCCTAGCAGCGAGATGGCAAAGCCTACTAAATCGGGCTTGATCCTTTTGGTGATGTAACTGGTTGGAATGGTAATGATTGGTTATATTTTTGTTTGGTGATGTGATGTGATTGGCGCTTGTGATGATTTTGATGATTTTGATGATGAGAATTGATGATGATGATGATGATGATGATGATGATGATGATGATGGTGGTGATGATGATGATGATGGTGATGATGATGATGATGATGATGGTGGTGGTGGTGATGATGATGATGATGGTGGTGGTGGTGCTGTTGAATATCTGCGTCGGAGATGTTGCAAAACCTTGACATCTCGATGTTTCCAACATCTGATCTTCAAAAACGACGAAAAACTAGGAGTTTTTGATGGTTTTCATTCCCACATGCTCTAAACTAAAACCTACAATTTTTCATACTTTTCAACATCTGCTTTTCCAAAACGGCAAAACGCCACGAGTTTTTGATGGTTTTCATTCCCACATGTGTAAAAATGTCCGGTCCGAGGGACATAGGTTTATTGAGAAATCTCTCCCAAATGCGCGTTTCGCCACAGCGCCGCGCAACTTCTCAAAAGTGGCTCAGGCTTCGAGGACTTTAACGATTTTTCAACTTTTTAAGATCCAAAAATCTTGAAAATGTACGTCTCACCACTTTTTCAACATCTTATCTTGCAAAAGTGTCCCAAACGGACAATTGCTTTACGTTTTTCACTTCCACATGTGCGTTTCGCCTAGGCGAGGTGCAATTCTTGACATCTCACCGTCCAAAATGCGCTTAGGAATGTCAATGTTTTACGATTTTCAATTCCAAACGCGCGTTTCGCCTAGCGGAGGTGCAATTTTTGACATCTCATCTTCCAAAATGTGCTTAGAAATGTCAGTTTTTTACGATTTTCAGTTCCAAATGTGCGTTTCGCCTACACGAGGTGCAATTTTTGACATCTCATCTTCCGAAATGCGCTTAGGAATGTCAGTTCTTTACGATTTTCAGTTCCAAATGCGCGTTTCGCCTAGGCGAGGTGCAATTTTTGCCGATCCATGTCCCAAGTGACCTCCGCACCCGCCGTTTTACAGAGCTGACCGTCTGACCCATCCCAGGTCACCAAACTTTGTAAAACACAGCATTTCGCGCATTTTTTACCCGTTCATTTCGCACACATGTCACTATCTCTCTGATCTGACTGACTGATTGACTGCAGCAACTTTCAATATGTCGGACGTTTAGACTTCTAAACTTCCTTCGACAATAGCCAATATCAATCCACTCCACCATAAACTCTTTTTTGGGATCATCAACGACATAAACCACGTTTTCCACCAACTTTCTGAGTAACGCACACCGGAAAAGCGGAAAGATATGAACTGAACCATCCTGGGAACCAAGCTGACCCGAACATGTGAAACCGACACGAACCAAACCAGAGCCACACTGCACAAACCCTCAGAACAAGGAAATGAACAGTGTTCACGACGCTGATTTGCGGCACAATTTCTTTAAAAGAACCTCAATTTGTCAGGCACGCACATACACACACACACACACACAACAATGCATACTGACATCATTGTGGAGTCAGTCCTCACCGGTCAGCACAAGAAGTGGCATCTTGTTCAGGCGATCCACAAGGCCCTTTGAAAGCGCTTTGCCGGACCCGCTGACACAAAAAGACTGGCATTTGTTCACCCATCATTCACCATATCGTCACAACCAAAACAGATACGAAACCATGAAATCTAAATCACAGGGTTGGACAGCGCGCTTCTGTTGCATCAGATGCCGCACTCTCACTAGCGGGCTTGCACGGTGAACAACGCAGATGTGGAAGACTGGGATTGTCAAATGCACTCTCTGCAGGCAGCCGTCCCAAAGCATGTGTGAAATTCTGGCGCATACCAATAGTCGGTAATTTATGGCTGAAAATTATTCTCTATTCTAGCAATCTGATCGCAAACAAAGGTATTACTTGTTCCACATGAAGCTGCGTTGGCACACCACAGGCAATTCACAAGGCCCTTTGCAAGTGCGTTGCCAGACCGGTTGACACAAGTAGACTCACCCGTCATTCACTATATCATCATGACCAAAACAGATAGGAAACCATGAAATTTTAATCACCCGGAGTTGGGCAGCGCTTCTGTACAGCACCACGAATGGCTTCATTCGTGAGATCATTCGAAGGGCCGAAACTTCAAGCCCAATGACCTTACTTGTGCAGCTATATCCGCTTCCCTTGTGGGAAGAACTGGCCACTTGGAGGCAGCAAGCAACACATCTTCAAGAAAATGATTCGAAGAAACTGATGTGAAGTCCACTCATATGTCAGTGATCCATCAAGATTCTGTGCGCCTCTTTGCGCTACCAAGTTGCGCAAACAAAATGAGAGCGACAGCAAGCAGAAAAAGCGACTGGTTTACACCGCTTACTCTCATACTTCAGAGTTGGAGTTGCACAACGGGCAGAAATTCAACAGCAAACATACTTGGACATTGAGTTGCAAAAAATTGTTCCAAAACATCGCGGTTTAGGTCCCGAGACCAGACGCAACTGCTGTGTGGCCACAAGCAAACTCCGCCGCCATTTGGCCCGCAGCCGCTGAGGCAGGGAGTGCGGCTCAGCTGTCGCCAATGATAGGCAGTTGTAAGTAGCGCGTGGCTGAAACAGCGAGCCAACCGCGCAATTGCGGACTTCAAAGTCTGCTCAACCCCCTGTTTCTTCTTCTTCTTCTTGATCCATCAGCTTCTCTGTAATTGAATAATAACCACATGATATCTGTACGTAATTGATACATGTCTGCGCGGCAATGTTAACCATCCGAAAACGGGCAGGTGAACATCCAAAGAAAGACTAGGTTGGTCATTTCAGCGATGTTCTCTAGGGGTACCTGGGTTTTGTCTCCAGCCACCACCACGTGTAACAAATGGATACAAGAGAAGGCGTTGGCCGCGTTGGCCGGACCAAATAGTTTGTGAGATGTTGCATGCAATACTCAAGGCCTCTCACCCCTCACAAATCACTGATGACAACTTCACCCCCTGTGATACATGTGGTGACCCCTGCTCAATTTGTTCAGAAAATCCTGGTTGTGCAACGGCCACTGCCCGACATAGGTAGAATGAGTGGTATCCTCAATACATGCAAAGTGAAGCCAAATCATATAGTATTGAAACACATTGAGTTCTTTAAAAAACAGGGCGTTGAAGCTGTAATTCCAGAAACATTCAACGTGAACCCGAATCAATCGCAACGACCTCAAGATCGTGTACTGCTCCTGGCAAAATGCCAGCGAATTCGGTGCGCTCTGAACGTTTTGCAGGTCGTTCTTCGTCCAGCTTTTCCTGGCGCACGGAACTTCTGAATAACTTGATGGCCTCCAACCGCAAGCTCAAGGCATATTGCGCAAGCTTGCCTGTTGATTTTCGATCCTTTCAAATCGGTGCCACTGGCAAAAGCAGCAGCAGAATTCTGTGTTGAGAAGAACGTTTAAGCAAACACGATCTTGTTTCCAAAGGAACACAAATGATTGCTGTTATGTTTTTTTCTCGGTAGTTCTATGCAAAGCGCACTCATTGGATCAGGCGGGGCGTTTTGGCGGGATTTCTAACACAAACTATATTGGCCTGCTCGAGTTTACAAACACCTGATCAATGTGATGATGGAAACGCTCGGAAACTGAGAACTAGAACTTGCGAGCAGAATGGCGAAGAAAAAGTCCGTGCTGAATGGAAGTGCCATCTACATCCACACTTGGATCAAACCTCATGAGGCCCTGATCAACCCACAACCTGCATTCCTTGAGGGTACCATTCAGGTCTTCTGCTTCCTTGAATTCCACAACTATCCAACTTGGGACCGATACCGCCAACCCAATGAACAACTCATAAAATGAAAAACGTCAAATCCATGCCTCCTGCTTGTGATCAGAGGTGAGGGAATCTCTGCGATCCTTCCAGTGCAAAGGATCTGGTGCGAACGCTGCTGCCACGTCAAACATTGTCCAACTTGAGATCCCAATGCGGACGACAAAAAGCGGCGAACCAAGATCTCCTGCGTGTCATCGGAACTGACGGAATCTCTGCGATCCTTCAGGGGCAGTCTGGTGTAAAGGTTGCTGCCACATGGGTTTTCCCATTCACACTGAGACAGGTTGGGACAGGTTGGGACAGGTTGGGACAGGTTGGGGTGGTAGGTTTAGTTCTGCGATGGGCTGTTGCACCCTGTCTGATCAGCTATCCTCTGCATCTCCACGTTGAGTCCAGCGCTGGCTGATCTGCCTGAAGGCAGGCGACACGGCTGACGTCAACTGCCCGAAACCGTGCCGCTGGTGCCGGGGAGTCTCAGCTTGAACATGCTTGAGCTAATGGTTGGATAAGCTATAGTAACGTTGAGTCCAGCGCTGGCTGATCTGCCTGAAGGCAGGCGACACGGCTGACGTCAACTGCCCGAAACCGTGCCGCTGGTGCCGGGGAGTCTCAGCTTGAACATGCTTGAGCTAATGGTTGGATAAGCTATAGTAAAAGGGTTATAACCAACAAACACCAGGGATAGTCGTGGTTGATGATGGTATATGATGGTAATTACCAGTAGGATTTGTTCCTGCAATCGTTTGTCCATATTTCAATCCCTTGCATATTGAAGAAAGGCTCCCCTTGAGATGACGCACGTTTTTCACAAAGCAAACCAAGCAACCACCTAGTTGCAGGCTGAAACAGCAGCTCCCAGTCGCAACCGTACTGAACAAATAACTTCAAATAACATCAAATAACTAAACACAAATGTATCAGTGAAGCAAACTGGTGGATTATCATTGACGTGGTGACATTTTAACTGCCGGAGTCTCAACGTTTACGAAACGTTTCTCCGTGGAAATTGTACTCGATGACGACTCACTCCTTTGCATCGCCGCAGGGCAGTGCCTCTTTATCTTGGGACGACAATTGAGGACTATAGTGGACATCACCGCCAGGATCACTGCCAAGAGAACGGGCTTCAACATCAAGTCCTGCAAGGTTTACCGCTGATTCCAATTTTATTCTCGATAATTCAGGCTCCGTTGCCCATTTTCTGCTGTGGTGGACAAGGAATCTTGAAATTAGGTTTCGACGATTCAGCCTGAGCACGTAACGAAAGATTGCTTGGCAAGCATCCGACAGAATCTTACCCGAACATCCCAAGGATCACCAAAGAAGGAAGCAAACAGTCGAGCATTCAAAAGCCTCCAACAGTGGTCCTGTAAGAGGGATATTGCCGTACTCTCCAGCCATTTCGAGGCATCTGCCTTGTGCGCGGAGGATTTGACGTCTAGCCATAGCCTTCAACGTCTCTTTTGCATGCAGGAATCGTTTCGGATGAACTATTTTTGCTTCAAGTCGATGAAACTTCTGCTGCTGCAGGTTGAAGACAGAGATCCTTCCTACAAAAGAAATACAGGAATCCAAACAAAAACATTTTATATGAATGATTATGACTGTATAGACTTGACTTGACCTGATATTTCCTTCGACAGAGATGATCAATTCCATTGATAGTTGAAAGTACTTTGGACAGAAGTAATCTCAACCATACATCGATGATCCCGAAGTATCTTGATACATCTTTCGTCCACGGCAGTCGATCTCCTGGAAACATCATCCCGCCTCGCTCACGTTGGCGAGGAAAGTATCCGTGTAAAGGACCAGCACGCTGCCATATACCACCTTGGCGGGTGCTGAACGCAGCCGGGCGCCAAGATATGCACCGCACTCACCGCATCACTCAGCCACGGGACGCTGAAGATCCAGAAGATGTACTCCCTGACAGAAAACCAGAGTAATGTGTCGCAAAACTGTCACATTGATCTTTGCCAAAACACACCTGAACACAATTATGGTCTGACCATGTCAAGAGTGTCCTAGATCACACTTTCCGGGTACTCATCACACCCTGACTTCCTGTACACATGGTTCTGGGTCCTTGCTGGAAAGTGTCAAGATCTTTGAAGAGCTCACAAGTTCTGATGAATAAGGGAAAAAATTAAGAGCAAGATATTGACATCCCCTTTTGCCTTGTAATTGTGTTGGTAATGGCATTCATGCTGGCATGACATCCAAGTGAGATGGTCTTGAAACCGGGTCCTTCTCTTCCACTTCCTCCGCCGTATGTTCTTCTTCTCTTCTGTCCATTCCACCTCCTGCCCAATTGCAAACATGATCGCAGAAGGCCACATAAGGATTGGACTCGGATCGAACACTTGAAGTAGCAAACCGAAATCCGAGTGCTAGAAAATCAAAAGTTGAACTCCAGTTGGGTGATGTTTCCTAAGATTGGGACCTGCTATAAATCAAGAACACTCTTTTCTATCTCTGCACCCCAGTACCAGTCACTAGCTACCAAGATTCAATCAGTTAATCGTTTCCGTATCCTTAAGTGGCTCGCAACATCTCAGTTAACAACTACAGTAGATTGCAATTGAACTAAAACCGATTCTTTATGTTCCCCTGGACCTCCAATAATTTGCCTGGAACCCTTTCTATCTCAGAATCAGTATACTTGGTCACGAACATGCAAGTCTGCGTATTCATCATTTTGACGCTGCATCGTTATTAGGATCTCTTCAATATGGATGTCTCATGTTTGCACCACGCGGTTCAAAAAAGTCAAGCAACAACCTTTTCGATGTTGAATAGTGTTGGATCTCGTCTGAAACTCACTGCAAATAATACGGCAATTGCAATGCAATACTGAATCGTTCAATTACTGGACATCATCATCATCATCATCGTCGTCGTCGTCGTCGCCGTCATCATCATCATCATCACCATCATCATCATCATCATCATCATCATCAGGAGAGTCAGTTTCAAGATCAGGGTCACCAACTATTTGTGGCGTGCCAGCGGTCATGAAATGATCGTTCCACTGATTTTTGATTCCTCTCACGGGGGGTAAGGCTTTGCTTGTGAACTCCTCGTAGGCCGATTTTCGGACGATCATAAACAACAAAAAGATGATGAAATCGCCGATCATAGCTGACACCTAAGCTGGAATTTGTGTGCGTCGCGCAAGGGAAACGCATGTTTCAATTACCAGTAGTACCGCACAAGGCGGTGGCGGAAGTTTCCAGGATAGGAGCACTATAGGAGTGTGCAGTTGTGGTTGCGACGATTGATTGTCCGAGGGATCCGAGAACTGAACATCACTTGGGCCTGACTTCCTACCAATGTGAGCATCGATCTGGCCACTTGACTGGCAGCCTATCTGTCTAGCTATCTTTCTATCAGTGGATCAGTTTTCTTTCTGTCTGTCTGACTGTCTATCTATCTATCTATCTGATGATCTATTCGTTTATCTATCTGCCTATGTACTTGTCTTTCTATCTACCTCACTATCTATCTCGTCATCTTTCTGTCTATGTATCTATCTATCTACCTGTCCATCTATCTATTTATCTATCTGCCTATCTATCTATCTGTCTATCTATCTACCGAATTATTTGTCTGATCATCTATGTGTCCATCTGTCTATCTTTCTGTCTTTCTACCTGACTATCTATCTACTTATCTATCTGACTCTCGTTTCGTCTACCTATCTGTCTATCTATCGACCCATCTAGCCATCTGAATCTGGCTATCCAATTGTCTGTCTATTCCATCTATCTATTCTATCTATCTATCTATCTATCTATCTATCTATCTATCCATCTACCTATCTATCTATCCATCTACCTATCTATCTATCCATCTATCTATCCATCTATTCATCCATCGATGCATCTATGTATCTGACTATCCATCTAGCCACCCATCGATCTGACTATCGACTTGTCGATCTATCTGGCTACCTCTTTGTCTAGCCATCTTTCGTCTATCTATTCATTTACCTTCCAAATGTGCTTCGATCATGAAGTGTTTTGCATCTAGGTGTTTGGCCACTTTTGATAATTGGACCTTGCAAAGGTGTTCCGATCATCAAGTGTTTTGCTACTTTTGACCTGCAAATGTGCTTGGCGCGCAAGCGTTGTGCACATTTTGGCCACATAAATCACGAAAAGTGACGCGAAACGCAAGTGTTTTCCTACTTTTGTCTCCTGTGTTCAAAAAGTGTCAAAACGTGCTGTGTTTTGACACATTTGCTTCAAAATGTGCTTCTCGCCCTGGCCGCGTGCACTTTTTCGGACATGCAACTTTCAAAACTTGTTAAAAACCACGAGTTTTTGCGACTTCGGACGTGAGAATGTGCTTCGCGCGCAGGCGGCGTGCCAATTTTCATGATCATATGACATCTCCGAAAAGTGGCCCGAAACGCTAGTAAAATTGCAGTTTTTATTTTGGTAGAAGATTTTATCTTAAAAATTTGCTTCGCGCGCAGGCAGCGTGCCAGTTTTGAGAATCATGAGTCATCAAAAGTGCTCCGAACATGTAGTGTTTTTACGATTTTGACTTCCAAATGTGCTCGGCGCCTAAGTTTTTTCACGATTTTGCAAGTTGCAACTTCCGAAAGTGCTTCGAACCTGACATGTTTTTACGATTTTGACTTCCAAATGTGCTTCGCGCCTAGGTTTTTTCACGATTTTGCCACTTGCATCTCCCAAAAGTGCTCCGGAGCTGACATGTTGTTACGATTTTGACTTCCAAATGCGCTTCGCGCCTAGGTTTTTTAACGATTTTTGCACACACCTTCCGCCACAGTGGTCCGCACCCGCCGCTTTAGCGAGGTACCCTTCTGGCCCCTCATGATGCACAAAACCTTGCAAAACACAGCATTTCGCGACTTTCCTAACATTTTGGCGCACTCGCACTCTCATCTTTCTCACTGTCTCTTCTTTCTCACATCTGCATAGGCGATCTACCCTAGATGAGTTGTCCATATTGTCGGAAGTTAGACTTCTAAACTTCCTTCGACAAAACAACATATGCCACAATACAGGCGTGCAAACCTTCATGCAAACCTTTGCTCACGCATGCATCATGGAAATTCCCTTGTGTTTGATGTTTCTTGAAACGCTGCTTCTGTGACTGCTGTTGAACACGTAACATGATCATCATATGCACTCGATATAAATGTCTCCATTTTCAATCGCTGGTGTCTGTGAGCACCAGGGCCAGCTTCAACCAAACTGCTTCGCAGAATAGTCGTTCTGGCTCGAGCCAAGGCGCAATACCAACTGTGATTTTTTGTATCCAGCTTTCTGCGCTGCCCTTGCAACCAGGGCACTGAGAAATGACTTGAGCATCAAACATCCACATTAGTTGATGATTAATGATGGTTAATTGATGAGAAATGCATTGAACATCATCAAAGTGGGAACTTGTCAGAGCCTTTTTGATCATGCAGTGAAAGTCTTGCGTCCGCTAAGAATTGCAGATCAGCGCATCACACGATTGCAACACACCTTCACATTGCTTTCACTACACCTTTGAGAAGCCAGCTTGAGCAGGATTGAACCCTTCGAACGCTAGCCTCCTCATCTGCCGCTTATTCATGTTGAAGCTTGAGTTTTGAATGCCTTCATTTTTTGTGTTTTTTAAAGCATTGTTTAGTTTGAATATTCGGAATGTGTGTAGGTTTTAGGATTAAAAGATGTTTTCAAAGCGTAACACTTTGCAGTACAAAGCGCTCTATGTTTTGCAACCTGCAAACATGAAGGACATGAAGGAAAACCTGCATATGTTTTGCAACCTGCAAGGATTGCCAGCACTCTGGGCCAGGGATTGGAAGCGACTGCAACCAGAGGTCTGAGATTGAAGCCAAGCTTCTGCATCCGGTTTGCAACCTGGGTCTGCGTCCGGTGTCAACGATGACGCAGCAAAGAACATCGCATTGAGCATGGCCGCGCTCTGCAACTGGAAGCATGCGTGGAACTTTCGGGCTGACCCACAGCTGACCCAACGGTTGAAAAGATCAGTAAATGACAAGCGTAACCATGGTTGATGAAGGTGACATTAGAAAAATAACAGCATGACACTGAAAAGAAAAGCCATGAATGTCGATGGTGTCGATTAATGCTATTCTCTTCACCATTTCCTTTTACAATTCCTCACATGTAACTAGCTCCAAAAACCTTGGGAAGTCTGTCAACCTTCAATTCTTATCTTCTTGCATGCTGGTTGGCTGATGGGTACTCTTACAAAAATACATGGCAGCGCTATTCCACAAACTCCCACAAACCAGCAGGGTTTTGAGTACTGATCGTCTGAAACAAAGAGGCTCCTTCAGGTAGATGAGCACCACCCGGGCAGAGTATGACACAGAAATGCCTCATGTCAGAAGGCGAATCAAAACTTGTTTCTACCTTTTTGAACATAGTTTGAAGATGGCAGAGATCGGGTTTCTTTCGATCTCACTAGAAATTGATAAGTTGGTGACAAAACACGATCAAATACTGCTTGGAAAGTCGTATGAATTCTGCTACTTCTCCCAAACCTGAGAAGCAGAAATGGTTTTGAGTCATATGAAGTATCATCCTTATCCCAAAATTGGAAGAAACAAGCAACGCGCACAGATGCTACTTGTTGTCAAACTTTTGGAGGGATGTATGGTGCAGGTGCAAATTTTAAGCTTGGACACATAAGATGCTGTAATCTGTGGCAAGATGCTCATCTGTCCGACCTTCAACCAAGTGTGGGCTGCAGGGAACAGGATCAACGTGCGGCAGAACACGTTGCTGTTGAGATATCGTTCTGCTGCTCCTGATTTCAAGTCTCAACGACACAAAGTCTCGGGCACCTGGAGGAGGAACTGAGAGAGGAGACAAAGCCAACAGAGAAGGATTTGCAGAGGAGAAAGGCGCTTGGGATTGTGATTGGGTCAGGCTGTTGGGGCTATTTCTACTGGTTACTTTGCCTAATCGGTGGCTGTATCCTATCATCTATTCATCAAATCTTGGCATTTCCAGTGGGAATTGGGCCCTCAAGGCATGTTCCCTAGGCAGCGGGAGCATTGGTTTCGATTGCTTAAGGAGAGCTCTTCTCGGCACTCCTGATCCGCTGCGTGCCACATGGCCGTGCAGCACCCGCACCTCGAAGAAAAAAAATCGCAGAACGTGTGAAGAATCGAACATGTTTTCATCATGCCAACACAAATAACATGAAGAAAAGATGCTAAGATTCAGAAACCAAATGACATGGATAAAGCCTCATGCTACGAAAAATGTTTGTGTAGGATCAGGATCCGTTCCTGGTGGCAAAGCCAGCTGTCGTCCGAAATGCAGACATGTAACAGTGGAACGCTGCGCAGCCCCAACTACTTCTCCTTAGGTGGAAACGCAAAATCCAGCTGTGAAGTGCTCACCACGCCAACAATCAGCTCAAGACATCACCGGCCTGCATTCCGCCACAATCAGTTCTGTCAGTGCCCAACCAGCTCCCAGGAAGCAATTGGTCAGTCCCAGAAACTTTCAAACTATGTCTTTACTTGAACATATGTCAACTGTTGTCTCGCAAAAAGGTTGGTTTCGATTCTTGTCAAGGGCAAGCTTTCAAGAACGTCTTGCAACCATGATCATTTTGAACTTGTCAGTCGTCAGTTTGAGAGGATGTCAAGTGCAAAATGCTCGCCTCAACATGTCTAGTTGTAGTTCTGGAGAACGCGTGTGATCCTTTTCACACCGTCATTTCTATGCATTTGTCAGTTAGGAAGTCTTGACGAAAGGTTCTTTTCCACTTTCCCGATTTTCAAGTCTTGAGGACCACATGAAAGGCTAGACTATTGGCATTTTTCTTGTCATTCAAGCTGATTGTATTTCCTTCATTCATCTTTAAATCTCCTTCAGAAACTCCTTTGAACATGCAACTTTTGGTGTGGACCTGTTGGTCTTCAGGGTGCTTTGTACCAAATTCCTTGGCGAGGTGCAATTCACTGTATCAAGGGGGCATAGTAGCCGCCGCGCAGGTGATTTTGGAATGGTCAATGGTTGGCGGATGGTAATCTGACTCATGTAACCATGCAGGGAATTCCAATTTTTGAGAAAGTCTTGGCCATTCATTAGTTCACATCTTTGCCTTAAGAACCAACGGACCTGAAAGTGTTTGCAAGAAATGGTACAGTTTGACGCTGCTCATAGATGTGCAGCCTGATGTCGGCGCCGCAAGCCCTGACGTGGGAACTGAGATTTACCAATGATCAGCCGAGAATCCGATCATGTTCACCACCGTCGCTCGCCTCACGCAACGATTCTGATGAGAAACCAGTTGGAACAACGACTTGCTAAGAGCACTTGTTTTGGGCATGTCTGAAGTGCGTGTGACACAAACCTTTTTACAACTGAGACTGAGAGCATCTTTTTACAAAAGGAACCTCCTAATTTTGCTGTTGGATTCACTTTCATGGGGCCAGTTTCTGCAGTTGAGCTCGAACCATCGCTGGGCTCCAAGCATGCTCCGTCTGGCATGTCTTTGATCTTGGAAATCCTGGTGATCCTGGTGATCCTGGTGATCCTGGTGATCCTGCTGCCTTGATTCCACGCTCCTGATCGCCCCAGCACCAATAGCCATGTACAAATTAGCAGATTGCCCGCAATGTAAGATTGAAAGGACGCATAGAGTTTTGAAGCATTTTGAAGCATCAACAAAACATTAGAGCTTGAATTTGAAGTCAACATCCCTTTTTTCCACTTAGAATCACACAGCTGCTGAGAAAATTGCAACTCACATGAGCCATTGGTGCATTGAGGTGTTCAAACGAGACGTGTGCTGCCAGGAAAACAGAAAAACTGAGCTCCTGTTCTGGGACCCTTCCAACTGCTGTGAGTTTGCTGACCTTAGCAAACTCCAAAAAACAACTTGTTGTCAAGTTCTGAGCACTGAGACATTTTCAGTTGTGCTTCCTCGGCCCAACACTGGACATCAATGGTAACTATCGATGTTCTGGATCTCCTCGGGAGAAACTCGATGGAAAAGCCTTCCGCACACACAGCACAGTTTCAGAGATCAAAGTTCCTCCTGGCCCCACCACCAGCACCAACTTCATCAGACCTTGGACAGCATGGTTTTTCTCAACAGCCCTCGTTAGAAAGAAGACGTTCATTTATGCACAAATTTGCTTGAAGTTGTGGATTGTTCACGCATAGAAGTGAAACTTCGTGACATCGTTTTAAGAAATGTAGCTTCTGCGCACCGAAAAACGATGTGTGAAAGATTGTTTCGTGCAAAAAAGGTCATTGGGATTCCTTTTGGGATTCATTTGGAATGAATCCATATGAATTTACAGTAATCTTTGCAAATTGGAATTGACAGCAATTCCTTTGAAGATTTCATTCAATACTTCGCAAAGTAGTGAATTCCTTCAAAAATTCAAAAAATTAACTTCATAATCGTACGACTCGCATCTAAGCAACAACCAGCACGTGCCGAGCCCTACGGGCCGATTCCTAAGGTACTGGGAATCCGAGCAAAACCGTTTTCTGACTGGTCCTACTCTCGCGGTTCTCTGCGACAGCCGCATCTTCCACAGCATCTCTTGTCCTAAGACTGAGACACCCTCTGGTAAACGAACGTCGCACTGCTAAATCACCATATTTTATAGAGAAATCCTGGGAAACCATCATCAATTGGTGGATTTTCCATTGCCATGTCAGTTGACCGGAGTGTATCTACGTGCTGATGCCCACAGTGGAACATTTTGTTGCGTTGCTTCCTACAGCGCCCACTATCAGCAAAATGAGCACATGTTAACCAGCAATACCATAATAATCGCACAAGGTGGTGGCGGAAGTTTCCAGAATATGAAACCCATGGGAAATAGAGAGATGTTTGAGACGAAATGATGGTGAGGACATGTGTGGATGATGGATCAAAATGATGATAATGATGATGACGACGACGACGGCGGCGACGACGATGATGATGATGATGGTATATTTTTCTCTGCTGATTTTTTTCTGCTGGCATCTTTTCTCTCGTGTTTTTCGTCTGCTGGTGTTTTTTCTCTGCCGTATTTTTTCTGATTGTTCTTGGCTGGTGTTTCTCCCTCGTGTTTTTTCTCTGGTGAGTTTACTTTGCTAGCGTTTTTACACAGGTGTTTTTCTTTTGCTGGTGTTTCTCTCTGATGTTTTCCTCCGCCGTTGCCTTTCTTACTTGGCTGTTACTCTAAATGGCTGTGACATTACGTGGCTGTTACACGTACTTGGCTTTGAGACTTACTTGGCTCTGAAGGACAAGACATTGAAAAACACAGCAGTTTGCGCAGGCATATTTCTTTGATCTGCTCTCCGATCTGACTGACTGCTTGAACTTTCCATAAGTCGGACCTTTGACTTCTAAACTCCCTGCGCTCACCGCGACTAGAATGGGTTCACTGCGGGGAGCCTGCTCCGCAGACTTTGCAAGTGGGTGCAACTGGGCCATTGACACTTGCTGAAAACCACAACGACTGGAAAATGATTCAACTCACTGAGTGCGTGACGATTGGGTTTGCCTCTCGTCGTCATCGACCTTGCAAATTGATTGACATGATTTCGTCTTCTATATGGCTATGGATCAATATTGACCCACGAATAACGGTGGTTATTAACCAATCAATTATAAGGAAAACAATGGTTACACCAGGGGTACCGTTTGGGGTACAGGGTGAACTGACCCACAGCCATATCAGTTCAACTTTGGCTTCGTTTTCGTTACCCGGCAAGAATCTACGCTTCAAAGCATGTCTCATCGCTTTCTCAAATGGGCCACTGGGTACAACAGCGGATTCTACTTTCCGACGGAAACGATTGCATGCACTTACCCTATCCAATTGGACCGACTTCTTCTGCAAGGAGTGGATGCTGGTTGGTTTGTAGACAGTTTGCGGCGTAAAACAACTCCAAAGGTCTGGATGAGATCAGCTGTTGCGAAGGCTTCATGGGGGTAACCTATCCAGCTGAAGTGAAGGAAGTGAAAAAAAAAATGCAATACGATGATTCAATGATTATATTGGCAATTGCAGTTGCACGCATCAACAGTAGCTAGCGAGCGCTAACCTGGACTCGCTGCTCTTTGGCACATCAAATCTGCCGCAAGCGGCTCTGGAGACTCATGGTTTGCAGGATCTATAGGTGGGCCTCCGCACGGTTGCCTTCCATCTCTGAAAGTTTTGAGTCCCCGAACATATGCAAGGGCGCTTATGGTGATGCCCAGAGACAATCATATTTTTCAACTTGTGGAATTTGGGGGTTTCTTCAAAATTGGGGAACCCCAAAGATGGTTAGTTGATTACTATAAATGATTAATATTGGAGGAAGGACGAGGGGTACCTCCAAACTGGTTGAGAAACCACCATGAGGACAGTGTATCTCCAAGACACCGTCTCCGCACGACGGTGGAGCGCTTGGATCGTGGTTTGGTCAGCACCACTCCTCACTAAGGGAAGCTGTCCACACTAAACAAAGTTCAACGTAGCAACCCTGACCACTTGGATGCGCCGTGTCCACTGCTGGTAACTGGTTGCATTCACCATGCTTATAGAGGTTAGTTCGGCTACCGATTAAAGGATCTATAATCACGGCTTCACTATCCCAGTTGTAACCCCGTTTCTGCACATCCGAGCACTTGACCCCAAGCGCTGTAATCATTTTGCTTCGAATGATCCCCACCATGACGCATCACGTGCTTCGAATGTTCTGAAAGTTTGTGTGACATTCTGTCTGACAAACCATTTTTGAAAAGCAAATTAATGATATACATGAATATGCCGTGTCAGCTATTTGGGCACCTATTCTGACAGCATACACGCAAGTAAAAGAGTCAGTTTATCTTGACACATTTCCCAAAGTAGACTCTGAAATATCTTGACGTTCTGACCAATGTTCGAGTCCTAACAAATGTTCTCACTCTGACAAACTTGCTAGCTTATATTCTACCTGCATCCTGACATTTGTTTTGACATGTATCCTGGACGTTTCTCTGCCATTCTGACATCCGTTCTGACATGTATCCTGACATATATTCTGCAATTTCGTGTTCTGGCATGCTTTCTGACAAAGATTATGACATTCATTTTGATCTTTTCCCTTGCATACCTTCTGTCATATGTTCTGGTACATATTCTGACAACTGACAACTACTTTGACACTGCATCCTGGTATAATCTCTGACATGCACCGTGACAAATCTTCTGACATGTATTCTGACATCACTACCCCATGATGGGTAAGACATGTGAATTGCGCTGTTGGATAATCAAAAGTGTGAAAGAGCTAATTGGCATGTATTTTGGCATATATTCTGACCGCAATTCCGGCAGGTATCCTGACATTTCCTCTGGTGCGTTCTAGGATATGTTCTGGCATGCATCCTGACATATATTTTGGCATGTATCCTGACATTTTCGCGTGCATTCTGACACGCATTCTGGCAAATATCTGAACATGTCTCCAGGCCTTTTCTCTAACCTACCTTCTGACATTGTCGGTGGGCCTTCTACCTGGCAACTCATCTGACATCCAAACACTTGACCCGGACCTGGCATTTGTTCTGACACTTGATGTGGGATTGTCTCCTGATACTTTGATCCAGCACGTCTGGAACCTTGTGACTTTCTATCTGGCGTTTTTTCTACGTCATCTAGCATTCCATCTAGAATTCATCTAGCAGTCTACCTGGCATTGGCAACCGATCCGGCAAGGTACCTGGCATTCTACCTGACCTCTCATCCGGCTCCCTTTCCTTCCCCTCATTGACATAAAATCCCGAGACCCTTGCAGGAGAAAAAAACTTCGCGCAACCATGCTATCACCGCTTAGTCAGAAATCTTGTGCAACTAACCATTGAAGATCACTTAGCCGTGACTTAGCCGTGCTCAGTCCGTGTCCGCTCTCCTCTGCGCTTGCACCAGCCCAATCGCTCGGTTGACGCTTCCGGCTTCAGCATTGGAGACCAACTCCTTGACTTCCTCGATGAAACCTTCGCCACCAGTCACTTGGTTCACTGCGTCCAGTAGCCCTTCCACCAGGCCTCCAAGGAGCGGCAGATGCATCTGTGAATCAATCCATATGGCTGTATCACTCTCATTGCATCGAATATTATGGGTAGGGTACCCAATGATTCACAACAAATTACTATTTTCACAGGAAACAAATGGTTTGGGGGTATCCCCACTTTGGCACATATCCATACAACAATATATTCCAATTTGGAATCCGTATAGTAGGTCTGCTTGAGGGAGCTTGAGTTGACAAGCGCCCCGCTTCCGAACCAGAACTGGTCCCTCGATTTCCGAAACCTCGAAGCGTTCTGAAGATGGAAGGCAGCTCGAAGTCACCGCCTGAGCGCTACGTGGCAATCGAAGGTTTCTGGTCAATGTTCGTCAGAGTCGCTTTGCTGACTACATTCAAACACACTTATAGACTTATAGAAGATTATAGCAGTACCTTTAAAATTGGGAGCCCGCGACTGGGAAACTGGCAAGCTCAAATTTGAGAGGCACCAGTGAAAATCATGAAACCAGCTGTGGAAAGCAATCTGCCTGCAGCAGTCTCCTTCTTCTCCTCCTCTCTTCCTCCACGTTCGGCACCACCAGCTGCTTCTTCACTTGGATCTTTTTGCTCTGCGGGTTCTTCTCCCTCCTCTTCCAGTGCACCTTCACCGCCTTTCGCCCCCTCCGTTTCATCAGACTCCTCAACAGGGACACTTTCAAAATAAACGGAAACTCTGCTCCTCCATACACTCGGCAATTCAATGCACGAGGAGAAAACCAAACACAAAGGAAATTGTTTCAAAAAACCCATTCCTGCTCATTATCGATCACGCGATCATGCTCAAGAAACTCATTGTGCAAATGTTCAACATGATGACGCAGCTACATGCAGCTAGTGAAAATCTGGGTCCGACAATGAAACTACGTATATCCAACTGGCGAGCACCCTACGCACAACTCCCAGTCCTGAGATTGTTCCAATACTTTCACACCTCAGCGAAAGGATTTCGCTCATCCCGAGATCGTATCTGCAACTTGAAACAATTCAATGGTTCCGGGTTGCGGGTCTTGATACCATAATATACAATAAAAGCGGCTGAATTACACAAAAACGCCGAGCAAGCGAACTCAAAATCACTCGCATCGGGATGAGAACACATGGCATTAACTGGCATAGCAACAAGCATTTTGTCTGGGCCTTGCCGGCATGATTGCAGGTGGCAATGTCTGTTGATTATTGCATGACTTGACCTGGACCCCATTGTATGACTCTGATGTACAACCTGGACGCATGCATGATGAGGTCTGACTAGGCTCCAACTAGCTTCTAACTTTTGCCGTCTTTGGTTGCCACTGATACTGATCATGGAATCATGGCTATCAATATACTGTCAAGAAATGAGACCATCCCACAGTCTCAACACATCACAAACCTTTCAGCCAACGCCCAGTTACGCATCAGTAGTTCCTCCCTGTCAGCGGCAGGAAATGATGCAAGCAATCTGCCATCGGCACGCCAGGCCAGTACCAACGCAATCACTGAAACCTCAAGGACATCAGCTGCAACCATCCGCATGGTTCAACGACACGACATGACCATGCTGAAGCAACCGTTCAAGAGCTGTGTCAGGTCTTTCGAGTGCAGCTAAGCTGTGGAACGCCTTAAAGGCAAATTATGCAGGTCAATGGGAGTAGTACATAGTATTCATCGAGATCATTTCACGAATGACATCCTTGCATCCCCTACCAATCCTCTTGGCGAGTTGCCGCGAGCATACCAATCATCACAAGTGCTGCAGGTCGTTTGAGCCACTCGGGGTCCACAATCTTTCGGAGCGCAGCAATGTTCACGAGAGATGAAACCGTGCCTGAGTTTCGAAGTTTGCCTTTTAATCTTTGTAGAACTCCCGCTAAAACAAGAATACAACATGTTCTGAAACTGTTTGAAGCAATGAATGATCACAGTCTTCACGTTTCGATTGTCATGCGTAGAAAGGAGCGACTCGAACCTTAACACACCCAAGACAGCCAACACATGTCAAGACCGAGAAAGAACCAAAGAGAACTTGGCTCATGCGAACGAAGTACTGCACTCTAAAGCGAGCACCACATTGCGCCTGCGCCGGCAATGCAGTTTGTTTCTGAAATGTGTCAAGCAATCAGCAAATGGAAACAGACTTCGCTTCAGGTGAAGCCATCCTGCTGCTGTGCCCCATGTTTACCCTGCTGGGTGATGCTTGGCTACCCTGCGCCATGTCAGCATGGTGGTCGGCTCCGACCACGGATTGAAGTACCGAACCGGAAACCCACACGACACTGGCTGCATCCAAGGTGCAGAATGACATCGATGACACCACCAAATATAGACAGATGTGTGGTCCTGCATATCAATGTTCCTGGTTCCTGCAGGGCAAAACACTCTCACGAGCTGGCTGGATCAGCCACAAGTGGAACCAATACATGCAAATACTGCCCAGAAAGGTCCATCCAGGCATCAACTTTAGCGAAATCCTTGCAGCTAAAATGACTGTCTTCCACATCAACATTGAGACGTCAAGTTTCACGATTCAAGTTCAAACAATACCAGGGCTTCCGGAGATTTCTGTCGCAAATGCCTGGTGTGGAACGGTTTCCACCCCTTCTGGCGACCATTCTGCATGGTCTTCATCCCAGAAGGCGCAGGTGGCGTTGGGGTTCGCCTGGAAATCACCACAGCACAAGCTTCGTTGCGCGTGGGAGTGAAGGAACTCAAACAAAGGTGCTTCGAAACCCTCGCGAGCTGGCCAAACATATGTTTTTTCTTTATGTATATAAAAATGTTCATCGAGCTGCGTATCTGGTAAAGAGGTATGTATCCCACATGTTATGGAAAGGTCGAATGTCTGGTTTGAAAAGGTGGAAAGAGGACAAATGATTGCAAGCCTTTGCTTGGGCTCCTTTGGTGATTTCGCAGTTGAATTCCCCTTTGATCAGCTCCGAAATCAAAGATTTTGCAAAGTCGGGAATTGCGGTCCCTGCTTTGGATCAAAACAAGAGGGAATGAACGGCTATAACTAATTTGCAGGAAACAAGACAAAAGTATACTCTCTGCAGTATACGTGATATCAACAAATAAAACCTTTTTACAATCACAAGTTTCATGTGTTTCATGATTTACCGTCCTCATTTTCCAGAAACCGATCCCCTTCGTATTCCCTTTCCAACAGTAACCAGCAGCACGCTCTAAATTAGACGAAGATTGAGCACTTGATTTCCCAGTGATGAAGCAAGTCTTGTGCCAAGCTTCCACACGCAGCACCATCTCCATGGGTTCCATCAGACCTGACACCTTGATCTTGGTGCCTCAGCCGCTTTGAGAAAACAAACAAACAACGCAATTTTCGAAGAAGGGTCGAGTTGAACCCAGCGTATTGCATACGAAGGCCGGACAATCTACGCCTACAACCTCTCTTCTGTATCCACAATTTCTGCATCGTGTCTAGTATTTCTCCCGAAGCAAAATCAAAGCAATGAACATCTGGTGAAATGCTAAACAAGTAATGACCTTCGCAAAGACCCGCCAACGGTTGGTCGCAACATATCACACCATCAATGTGTATGGCCTGTATGGCATGTATTTCGGAATGCACGCATGCACAAAGTGCAAGACCAAGTTGGAACGTACGTATTACCTTATTAAACTAAAATTATGCTACTACGATCTGCCATCTGGTTCCCGCACTCCTGGTGTAGCTCCTTGTACCCTCTATAAACTTTCGAAGGCTATAAGGATACCCCTGAAATCGCTCCCTCCCAACCAACAGCCAGCAATGTGATGATCTGCGCAATGCTCAGGAGAACTACTCATCATGTCGACAGATGCTGCACGACTTTGCACTTTCAAGGCGCCGTTGGCAGTGCGGAAGTTGATGCTGATCGGCACAGACTGCAGCACTGACGCAGATTCAGCCAGGCGTCTGGGACCCTGCCCAGCAGGCGGCTCAGCCAAGACGTTGTCGGTCTTTAGGGCCGATGACGCATCCTCACTCAACGCCGCAAGGCCTTAGCTGCACTGCCAAAGCCGAAGAATCACTTCACTTCCGCTTTTCAAATTCTCAAGAGCTTTGCTGTCACAGCAATTCAGGTCACACTTTCCAATGATATGATTTTTAATCTGGACGAGAAAAGGCGTGTTTGAGGTGCAGCAGGTTCAAAGCACCACAATGTTCTGTTTCATCATCCAGTGTCCCAACAACTCCCGAGCCCGGGACTGAGGAGGACGGTGTCACTTCCGGCCGCCTTTGCAACTTCCCCAAGCACAGCTGCTGTGATCTGCAGGGCAGCACCTGGCTTCACCCATTGAGCCAAGAAAGTCGGCTTTCTTGTCAGAAACGCTTGCAACTTAGATAGTTTTGGAATCAAAAAAAGAACCAGAAAAAAGGGAACACTTTTGTCTGCCCACCTGTTTCTTCACCTCCACTGATGGTGGCAGGGCCATCAGCCTCTGCCAATGCCTCCAGGGAGAGGGCTGCCACCTTCACTGGCCCTGCTGGCGTCTCAATGGACGCTTCGCCGAGCACACCTGGAGCGGTGGCATTGCTGTTGCCGGCCAGCAGCGCATCGAGGACTTCAGCGACTGCTTCCTCTTCGGCTGCCTCGACCGCCGCCACACGGCCTGCGTCGCTGCCTCTTTTCTTTTTGTCTCCAATTCTTCCACTTCGTCCAGGGACAAGCTTTCAGGGAAAGCGGTTGTTGTCTTCGTCGTGCTTGTTGCAGTGGCACTTGTGCTAGTTGCTGTGCCAGTGGATGTTGTGCTGCTTGTGGTGGTGGTGCTGGTTGCGCTGGTGCTAGTCGTGCTGGTGCTGCTGGTAGTTGCACTGGTGGTCGTGGCAGTGCTGGTGGTGGTGGTGCTGGCGCTACTGCTACTGCTAGTAGTGGTGATGGTGCTGCTGCTGCTACTAGCAGTACTGCTGCTGGTGCTGGTCAATGTGCTACTTGTGCTGCTGCTGGTGCTGGTGGTGCTACTGCTGGTGGTGCTGCTACTGGTGCTCGTGCTGGTGGTGGTGCTGCTGCTGGTGCTGGTGCTGGTGCTGGTGCTCCTTGTTGCGCTGCTCGTTGTACTGCTGCTCGTGCTGCTGCTGCTCGTTGTACTGCTCGTTGTACTGCTGCTGGTTGTTGTGCTGCTTGTGCTGCTACTGGTGCTAGTGCTGGTGGTGCTGCTTGCGCTGCCCGTACTCGTACTTGAGGTGGTCGTGGCACTGGTGGTCGTGGCGCTGGTCGTTGTGAGGCCTTGGAGGTGCACAATACAGTCACACATTGGCAACGCGCAAAACCCGTTTTTGACATGAACACATGTGGATTTACGTTTCTTGTACTTAGGATGCTGGTAAAAAGTGGTTGCTCTCATGTTATACTATGTTGTCTTAATTGTCACTGGCTATGAAGGCGCACGGGCTGCTTGCTTTTGCCTGAACTAAGGTTTGGCAGAGTGGATCATAAAAAGGCACCAGCATACGCTGGTAAGACATCGCCATCATGACTTTTGCTCTGAGATCAACCAGTATAAAAGTGATGCTTCGGTGGTATTTTCCGCACGTTGGGATTCCATCTGGTGGAGTGGCATGTCGCCCTTTCTCTAGCAATAATTTTCACGTCAGCGCTATGTCCTTCACAAAAATGGCAAGGAAATCTGGAAGTCTAACCTCAGACGTATTGAAAGTTGCAGCAGGTAGTCAGGGAGAACAAATGCCAGAGAAGGTCCGAATGGTAAAAGTTGAGGGTCTCGAGGGGCTTTTGGAAGTTAAGATCTGCAAAAAGTGCACATTGCTCTGGCGAGAAGCACCTGCGCAAGTCAAAAATCGTAAACATGGGGGAGCACGACGTGTTTGGGAAGTTACAGCAGCAAAAAGTGTATGCCGCCACAAAATTATCAAAATATACCGGGGGGCGACGTGTTTTGATGTTCCAACAAAAACAAACCGAGACAGTAGACAAAAAAACATCTTCATGATCATCATCATCATCATCATCATCATCATCATCATCATCATCATCATCATCATTTTTAAAGGGCGCCTCGTTAGAGAGTCTTGCGTCATAGTCCCAACTTGATCGCATGCTAGATATGCTAGGACCAAGGGCAAGAATGAACTTTTCGGATCCGACATGTCATTTATTTCAATGAGTTTGTTGCATGTAGGCTTGTGGGCCCACCAGCTTGCCTTTTCAATCATTAAGTTCCGAGAAAGTCATTTTGCAATGGAAGACAAACGCAATGAAGATTGTGATGCTGGCTCAAAAAAATATCCAAGACATGCCACTTTACTGTCTTGGTCGAGGTGATGCGGTCGACAATACAAAAACAGTCGCGTATACAATCTTAATGTCAAGCCACTAGTGGTGGTGGTGGTCGTAGATTCCTGGGCACAAGTGCGCGTCCCAGTGCATGTTTTTGTCAATGCAGCCAGGCGCGATGCAACAAAACATAACAAACATCTATTTAAAAACGCCATGTTGCGGCTAGATTTCCTGCCTGGAAATCGTAGTAGTACAGATCATTCAGACCACTGCCACCACCTTGATTGATTTGCTTGATGGCCGCAAAAAAACTAAGGATCGAAAACTGCTGGCATCATTTGATGTCTCGGCAGCTTGGTTTGCTTGCGGCGATGCAATGATTCTGAAAAACTGCCAAGGACGTGGACTTTCTCCAAGCAGCTCTCTCCTGCGTGGATATAGATCCGGGAGTCCTCTGCATTGATCGCCATCATGTGATAAGATCGCGCTGCTGGAGCTGTGCCGCTGGGCGACACAGAGTGCCAGGAGTTGGCCTGGACGATGTAGTGACCGTGTTTTGTTCCCCACCATTACCATGTGCATTTGGATCTATCTGGATATTTTTGAGGTACATTAGAAGTCAGTTTTGATTTCGCCATGGAATTTGATTTTATTGCAACCTGAGAAAGAAAAACGAAAGCCAAGCGCTCCCCCGAAACAGCCGTTCTGGTTCGATATCTGCGAAGTTCTATCTACCTATCTACCTATGTGTATCGTCTGTCTTTCAATCTGTCTGTCTGCCTCCCTCTCTTTCTATGTATCCATCGACCCATCTATGTTACCCCGATAATGGTCCCAAATCGGAACCGTTGCGTGGAATTTTTTGAGCATGTTCTTACTCCATGTGCTCAGAATCGGAGCATATATCAGGGGTGAACCGATATGCCACCGTCACCCGCTTGTCTCAAGGTACATGACCCGGAAAAAATCAAGCCGCACACCCAAATCACCACGGGACAACCAGATTTTCCACAGAGCCTGGTCAAGCACTACTCGCCCCAGACCCCTGATCTCACTCCGTTCGCAGATCACATCTTTGCCTAGCCTCTCGGCCGGTTTTTGTAACATTGAACTTTTTGGGCTGCAATTGAACTTTTTGGGCTGCATTGAACGCGTTTATTTACCATGACCTAAATCATTAAAGTCACCTTTTGCTCAAGACACGTGATACGCCCAAAGCGCCATGCCGGCAACACGAAACACAGCCGATGTAGACAAAACGCCACGCCCGCCACACAAAATTGAGGCAACCAGGGCGACCCAGGGTCAAAAAAGTGACACAATGATGTTTCTTGGACAGTTTTGCTTGCATGTTGCCTGTTATGATTTTATGTTGTTGTTCAATGTTTTTTCTTCTCGTTCGTTGTTTCTCCTCCCCTTGGTTCTAAGACAAATTTCCTTATTTTTTATCATTGTCCCCTGTTTTGGTTTTAGGCTTTCACTATATACTTTCGAATCCCTCCCTCACGTCAACCGCTTGCCACGTGCTACGTGGGCTTTGGATACGACCACAATTAATCGGGACACCCAGCACAAATCGGGAGTGGACAGGTTGGTCGTCAGCCCTTGATGTTTTTGGATGTACAAATAGGAACGGTTTCCTCATTTGTCAGTTGTCGTTGTGACATCAGATTGCAACCTGCTTGATTTATCCCATTATAGCATTTTGAATATCCGACATGTGTTACTCTCGGCGTTCACTTGATCATACTATGTGGCCCAAGCAGTCAGCCTACCCCAGCCAGGAAGAGACCAGGAAGACAGGGTGAGGAGAAAGCGACTGGACCGGCTGAGAACGTTGCGATTCAGCAGGATGAGGAGGTTGTGTCCGAGCAGGGTGAGGACGTTGTACCCGAGCAGGATACCATCACCATTCACGAGGATATGTGGCTTCATGTTGGTTGCGGGCGAGCAGATTTTCCGAGATGCGGCAGGTTCTTCCACGGATGATTTGCAGGATGTCATCGCACGCTTTGAGGCGTTGAAGGCCACACTGAGCCATCCACGACTTCGCCAACTTCGATGAAGGGAATTCGCCGACTTCCACGCTCCAACACCACCTTCACTGCTCCATCTCTCAATTCTTCGTCGCGTTCATTTGTTGCGGTTTCCATACGGCTTCTCCATGTGGACGCACCTGGGCGAAGATTCTTGCAGCTGGCGGTCTCACACATGCAGGATGCACCTGGGCAAGAGCATTGCAGCTGGCGGTCCTCCCCAGGCTCTCTCAAGCCAACAATTAGGAGCGCAAAGAAGCCAAACAAAGCAGCAGATAACGGTCACGCATTCAGGATGCGGCTGAACAAACTTGAGCGCCACTGGGCTACACCAACTTCGATGACTTCGCCCAATTCGATGAGGGGACTTTGCCGACTTCGATGCTCCAACACCACCTCCGCTGTTCCATCTGTCAATCTATGTTTCAATTCTTCGTCACCGTCCTTTGCTGCGGTTTCAATCTAGCTTCTCCTTGTGGACGCACCTGGGCAAAGATTCTTGCAGCTGGTGGTCTCACACATACAGGATGCACCTGGGCAAAAGCATTTGCAACTGGCGGTCCTTCCCAGAGTCCCTGGATCAAAAAGTTCTAAGCGCAAAGAGGCCAACAAAAGCAGCAGTTACTGGTCTTGCATTCAGGATGCGGTTCCAACCACCTGAGCGCCACTGGGCTTCACCAACTTCGATAATTTCGCGGACTTGGATCATGCAGGGGACTTTGCCGCCTTCGATGCTCCAACACCACCTTCACTGTTCCATCTCTCAATTTTTCGTCGCAGTCCTGGTGCGGCTGCGCGCAACTGAGTGCCACTGGGCTGCGCCAATTTCAAGGACTTCGCCGACTTCGATGAGGGGAATTCGCGGACTTCGATGCTCCAACACCACCTTCACGTGCTCCATCTCTCAATTCTTCATCGCATTCATTTGCTCTGGCTTCCATATGGCCTCCTTGTGGACGCACCTGGGCAAAGATTCTTGCAGCTGGCGGTCTCACACATACAGGATGCACCTGCGCAAAAACATTTGCAGCTGGCGGTCCTTCCCAGAGTCCCTGGATCAAAAAGTTCCAAGCGCAAAGAGGCCAACAAAGCAGCAGCTAATGGTCACGCATTCAGGACGTCGCTGAGCACACCTGAGCGCCACTGGGCTACACCAACTTCGATGACTTCGCCGACTTCGATGAGGGGACTTTGCTGACTTCGATGCTCCAACACCACCTTCACTGTTCCATCCCTCAATTCTTCGTCGTCGTCCTGAGGCGGTTGCACACACCTGGGCGCCATATTGAGCCATCCACGACTTCGCCAACTTCGACGACGGGAATCACCTTCATTGCTCCATCTCCCAATTCTTCGTCGCATTCATTTGCTTTGGATTCAATACGGCTTCTCCTTGTGGACGCGCCTGGGCAAAGATTTTTGCAGCTGGTGGTTTCACACATGCAGGACGCACCTGGGCAAAAGCATTTGCAGCTGGCGGTCCTTCACAGACTCTTAATCCAACAATTGCGAGCGCAAAGAGGCCAACAAAGCAGCAGATAATGGTCACGCATTCAGGATGCGGCTGCGCACACCTGAGTACCACTGGGCTACACCAACTTCGATGACTTCACCGCCTTCGAGATGAGGGGACCACGCCAACTTCGATGCTCCAACACCGCCTTCGCTGTTCCATCTATCAATGCTCCGTCGCCGTCCATTGCTGCGGCTTCAATATGGCTTCTCCTTGTGGACGCACCTGGGCAAAAATTCTTGCAGCTGGCGGTCTCACACATACAGGATGCACCTGAGCAAAAACATTTGCAGCTGGCGGTCCTTCCCAGAGTCCCTGGATCAAAAAGTTCTAAGCGCAAAAAGGCCAACAAAGCAGCAGTTACTGGTCTTGCAGGATGCGGTTCCAACCACCTGAGCGCCACTGGGCTTCACCAACTTCGATAATTTCGCGGACTTGGATCAGGGGACTTTGCCGACTTCGATGCTCCAACACCAACTTCACTTTTCCAACTCTCGCTTCTCGTCGCAGTCCTGCGCCGTGCTTCTCGTTGTGGACGCGCCTGGGCAAAGATACTTGCAGCTGGTGGTCTCGCACATGCAGGATGCACCTGGGCAAAAATTCTTGCAGCTGGCGGTCCTTCCCAGGCTCCCTGGATCAAAAAATTCTGGGCGCAAAGAGGCCAACAACGCAGCAGCTAATGGTCATGCATTCAGGATGCCCATCAAAACGCCTGAGCGCCATTGAGCTTCGCCAACTTCAATGCCTTCGCCGACTTCGATAAGGGGACTTTGCCGGCTTCGATTCTCCAACACCACCTTCACTAGTCCTGACGCGGTTGCGCGCACCTGCGTGTCACTGGGCTACGCCAACTTCAATGACTTCGCCGACTTCGATGACGGGATCGCCCACTTCGATGCTCCAACGCCACCTTCATTGCTCCATCTCTCAATTCTTCGTCGCATTCATTTGCTGTGGTTTCAATACGGCTTCTCCTTGTGGCCGCACCTATGCAAAAATTCTTGCAGCTGCTGGGCTCACACATGCAGGATGCACCTGATCAAAAGCATTTGCAGCTGGCGGTCCTTCCCAGAATCATTTGATCCAACAATTGTGAGCGCAAAGAGGCCAACAAAGCAGCAGCTAATTATCACGCATTCAGGATGCGGTCGCGCGCACTTGAGCGCCACTGCGCTACACTAACTTCGATGACTCCGCCGCCTTGGATGAAGGGACCTTGCCGACTTCGAGGATGCGGCTCGAACCGCCTGAGTGCTGGGCTTCGCCAACTTCAATGCCTTCGCCGACTTCGATGAGGGGACTTTGTCGGCTTCGATGCTCTACCGCCGCATTCACTGTTCCATCTGCCCATTATTCTTCGCAGTCCTTTGCTGTGGTTTCAATATGGCTGCTCCTTGCGGACGCACCTGGGCCAAAATTCTTGCAGCTGGTGGTCTCACATATGCAGGATGATGCGGCTCAAAACCCCTGAGTGCCACTGGGCTTCGCCAAATTTCGATGATTTCACCGACTTCACCGATTTCGATAAGGGGACTTTGCCGGCTTCGATTCTCCAACACCATGCACCTTCACTGTTCCATCTCTCAACTCTTCGTCGCAGTCCTGCTGCCATGGCTCACACCTGCGCGCCACTGGGCTATGCCAACTTCAATGACTTCGCCGACTTCGCTGACGGGAATTCGCTGACTTCGATGCTCCAACACCACCTTCACAATGTTCTATCTCTCAATTCTTCGTCGCATTCATTTGCTCTGGCTTCCATATGGCCTCCTTGTGGACGCACCTGGGCAAAGATTCTTGCCGGTGGTCTCACACATGCAGGATGCACCTGGGCAACAGCATTTGCAGCTGGCGGTCCTTCCCAGACTCTCTCAAGCCAACAGTTGTGAGCGCAAAGGTGCCAACAAAGCAGCAGCTAATGGTAACGCATTCAGGATGCGGTTCAAAACACTTGAGCGCCACCGGGCTTTGACTTCGCCGACTTCGATGCTCCAACACTGCCTTCACTTCACTGTTCCATCTGTCAATATTTTGTCCTGGATCACACACTCCTTTGCAGTGATCTCTCGCTCCTGCTACTACTTCAGCCAATGACAAACCAACCATCCTTGGGGGCGCACCTGGGCACCGGTTCTTGCAGCTGGTGGGCAAAAGCCTTTGCAGCTGGTGGTCCTTCCCTGGCTCTCTCCATCGCTTCAGGCACCGCTCCGGGCTTCCTGTGTGCGTCACCACTTGTTCCAACGGTTCCTCAAGTATCAATTGTTGTTCACCATTACATGACGCAGGGTCGCATTGAGCCGAATCCATTTTTGAAGCAGGGATTTCATTTTTGAAGCAGGGGATCAACATGCGACTAAAAGTGCAATACCTGTAACATCAAAATCAGCTAAAAATTGCTGGGTATTTAATTTACCGAACAAAAAGTGATTTACATTGACAGCCTGTAGTAAATTTACATCATGATACATCAAATCAAATAATGTAAATTTACTACATGCTGTAAATTTACTACATGTACTAAATTCAGTTTAATGCATCTTGCTTCCTTCAAAACTTGGATTTCATGTTGGAAACTTGAGCTTTTTACAATGAATATGTTCACCGTTTTTCATTTGGCGATGACCCCAAAATGGTGCGTTTGGACGCACAACGGCTGATAACCTTTGCATTTGCTGCGGTTCTTGAGCATGGGTCCTGGACAATGTTTGCCATGTAGTTCTTGGAGCGTTCATGGTCCTTGAACAAACTTGCCATGTTTGTTAGATGTGGTTCATTTTTTCCATTTGCGCAACTCTCTGCGCAGATTTCTTTTTACTGTTCTTTTTTGTGTGGATCAAGCATGATGTAAAGTTTGCACAATCAAATGTAAATTTTTGTAGTTTGAAATTCAGTTGACAAGGCAAGCAAAAAACATGTGTGTATATGGCAAATGTTTCTTTCAAAAGAAACATGGCCACAACATACACAATCGTGCGAGTATCCCCGAACGACCAGGGCACCTCTCGGTGGGGGATGACATGCACCAAGGAATTCATCAATGCAAACGCCATTCCCAATACTCACTAAGATTGCATATAGGCTCAGACCAGACCAAACACATCCTTATCAATGAAGGATAGCAGGCGGTCGAGCATGGGCGGGCAGGACCATATCCACATCAAGGCTTCTTTTGCAGAAAGACCAGAGGACAAAACACTTAACCAAGTGAAGGCCACAGCCAGCTTCACCCATATCTTTTCACGACCTGCTATAGGAACCTCATCACCATGCATTCCCAGGGGTATCGCTGTGAATGAATTAAAATTGTCAAGAGCCGATTATCCCTGCAAGCATTGCATACCAGCACATTGATCCCAAAAAGCTTTGAGCTAAAATTTTGAAAAATGCATTCCTGTGGTTTTGATAAAGCTCTGCAAAGAGCTCACGCGGCATAATCGTGGCAACTTTGTCCACGCGATGCTTGGTTGGCAATTCAATGATAGATGCTGGGGGGAGGTTCGACACCGAGGCGATATATTTCGACATATCCCTTGACATGTTAGATTTCTGAGTTCCACAGCTTCCAAACTTTGACATGGCAAGTAGATCTGGCAAAGAAAAACCTTGCGCAGCATGCTCATGATCTGAAATGGCCAGGGATGCAATCTCTTGTACCTGCTGAACTGACATGTGGCCCCATGCATATTGTGTCAGGAGGTACTCTGACATGTGGCCCCAGGCATACTGTGTCAGAAGGTACTCTGCTAAGGCAGATGTCCTTTGTGATTCCTTATCTCTTTCGAGGCGTTGCAGGATTCCTCCACGTCTTTTCTTGAAGGGATCTCGAGTTTCATCCATCACAAAGAGAAAGTGCAGTATTCAGAAGGTTCTCTAAAACCGCGCTAAACAAAAACTATAGTATAAAGTTTGCTCTTGTACATGTGTTGCAGTATCTAGAATTTACTTTGTTGTTGATAAAATGCCATGTGCAATTTTTTCTGCTTGGTGTTTGTAGCACCAGTGTCCTTGCTTCTGTGATCCTCAAGGATGCAGGAAGGTCTGGAAATGGGAAAAACATTAAATGCATCTCATGTTCTTCACTGGCATGAACCTATCTATGAAATTAATTTGCATAGGTTGATCAGAATTCTGATTGATATAGTTGGTGTAGCAAGAACAAACGCATCACACTTCAAGAACTTCCCCAACACGAACTCTAATGATGATTCCTGGCAAGAACTGCATGACAGTGGTGAGAGTCAAGGACACTAAGTTTTTTCGACGGAATCGAGCGCAACCAGGTGAAGAGGTCACCTGATCTGGGTCTTAAAAAACCAGATGAGGCCAGGCATCCAGACCGGCGCAACATGGTAATGAGCAATGCCAAAGCAAGAATAGGAGTTCTTGGTCAACATGGTTGGGCCTAACAGGTTTCCTCTCACATAATATTGATAAACGATGAGGTTTATGTCTTAAAAAGGAAGTATCCAACACATATCTATCGCACCTATGCCTGGACAGCAGCTGGCTCATCTGACACCGTTGCGGGGCGCAAGATCTACCTAGATTTCATCCTAGCTGTACATCCAGCAAGTTTCTCCTGCATGCTTGTAGCTACACTACCATAGCTCTTCAAGAACTGCATGACATTGTTCCTTGTGAAAGGCTCACCATCCTTCAGCTCTTCGAACATCAACGCATTGTCGAAATCATTGACTGCTGCTGTCAGTTGGCGCAACATAGCCTTCCTAGTGTTTGATTTTTCCAAATGACAAAGATTTCTGGATTCCCTGGATATCTAAACACTATAGTTCTAGAAATCCTAGTGGTATACCAAAAAAAAGAACCCTCTGCCAAACCGGAGAACCAGAGAATCAGATCCTTGTAAAGGTCATCATCTTTGTTGGAAAGGCTGCCTAGCAAGCTCTTGCAATCACGCATCAACTTCTCCATTGCCTTCTTGCCGTTCTTACAAGATTCCTTTGCCTTCTCCGAAGATGGTCCCTCCAAAATGGCATCTGGGGCATCTCTGATCGCCAACCTGAAAAAGAAGGACATGGCGTCAAAGCTCCATAGCGCAAGGCATCATGAGGGGAGGCATGCATTCCCTTAACCTGTTAGGTTTCTCACCAGAACATAAAAAATATTTCTAAATATATTTACACGCAACGGTGACGGAGCAGAACCACCAGCCAGAAACCTAGCAGAACTGGACGGGTTCTGCAAGTTGACTTCTAGAACCATTTAAGTGAAGGCTTTAGCAAAGGCCAAACCAGCTTCTTCACCAATATCCATGGGGTCTGCGGCAAGATTCTCGGAGAACTTCTTGGTAACACCACTCTCCAACAGCACATTGACTGCAGCATACAGCCAAACTTCCCCACTCTTGAAGCACCTCACCTCACCTCCTTTTACTACCTCCTCTAGATCTTGGTGGCTCAAATTGTACTTACGTTTGAATATGATCTTTCCATAACCGCTCTGGTAATCCTTTGCTTGATCATGACACTCAGTTGAAAGTTGGCTTCCATAGACTTTGGGAACCAGGTAGTCTGCCTTGATCTGGTAATTCTTTCCTTTCTTCTCAAACAGGTCATTGATCAAACTGGTTTGCTTCTCTCGTCCATGGGCGGTGCTCCACATGTCAAGAACTGCTTGTGGCACGCTGCCAATTCTCAATGCTGCAAAGAACTTCTGAGCTTTGCTTCGGTTGCGTCCTTCATCACCTTGATCATCATCACCTCCTTCTGGGGAATCTGCTTCCTTGTTCTCCTCCTTCTCCTTCTCCTCCTGATCCTCATCTGCAACAACAAAATTCTCCATCATAGCTTCAGCCTTCGATTTGGTAGCCTTCTCTGGCTTCTCCTTCTTCTCTGGCTTCTCTTTCCGCTCTTTCTTCTCTTTCTTGTCGGGCTGGTTGGAACCCGTCTTTCCCGAACCTTTACCCTTTCCTTTGGAACCTTTCTTGCCTCCTTTGTCAAACTTGTTCTGGACTGCACCGGTAGAAGAAGGACTGGATGGCTTCAAACCTTTAGGAACTTTTTTGGTTTCTGGCTTCTTCATAACGGGTTTACTGGGGTTCTTTGCGCCAGGCTTTTTCATGACTGGAGGTTCTGACATTTCTTGATCTTCTAGTTCTTCATCTGCCTCTGTCTCCTTTTCAACTCCAGGACCTGGTTCAGGAACTTCTGGTTCCATGTGGTCCATTGGAGCTTTGTCTTCTACTGCTTCTTCTGCCATCTCTGGGAGGGAAATTCTGGGTCGGCACCGTTCTGCGACTTGTACTCCAAGAACATACGAATCGAAATCAGCACAGGCAATGCACCAAGGAAGCAAAGAAAGGTTGCGGAGGGGACAGGCGAATCAACTGCGAGAACAACTTTGGCGGTAGAATCTATCAAGATCACACATGTTCAATGACCAAGAACTAACAACTCTACATATGCCAAGCCAGTGAGATCCAGCATGTATATTGAACCAAATTGTTGTTTGTTTCTGATGATTTGTATCATCAGCTGCATATATTTCAAATATATTTATACATATATATATATATGTATATTCAAGGATTTCTTGTGAAATCAATGAATAATAGAATTTGATGAACGCAAACTGCAATGACCTTCAACGCAAACTGCAATGAACTGAATGCAAACTGCAATGAACGTCAATGCAAATTGCAATGCACTCAATGCAAAGTGCAATGAACAAGCAAAGCTCAATGTAAACTGCAATGAAAGATCATTGTTCAATGTAAACTGCAATGAACTGAGGGTAAACTGCAATGATTTTCAATGCAAACTGCAATGAACTCAATGCAAAGCGCAATCAGTTCAATGCACTTTTGAATGCGAACTGCAATCAACTGAATGTACTTTACATTGCGAATATAACTCATTTTGCAAAAAACTTGATATTACAGCTTGTTTTTTTCATCCAATCCAATGTTTGGACACACTTTTCCTTTTTTTGGCAGGCACAGCATTGTCAGGCTCCATGGATTGTTGCTCTAATCCAATTGCGCCACATCAAAAACCAAGAGCTCCAAAGCTGAGGCTGAGGGATGATTCGAAACATTGCGAGAATGTGATTGAATTAAGGACTTGGGGTTTTGGGACTATTCAGTCAGTCCAACCTTTACTTGAAAGTATTTAACCATGGTTCTCCTCAGATCCTCAAATGTCCTACGCACTAGACCTAATAGGTATGCTCCTCCTCACTGGGCAAGATCTGCTGAAGAATGCGATCATACTCTCCAATCTCAAGTCTGGCTCGCATCACATTCATCACAAAGCGGGTCATGGACATGTTCTGCTGAATCTCAGGCATCCAATCCAGGTACTCCTGCAAGCAAGAAGCACGCACAGCATCCACATTCCAAAGCTGAAGGCATTTATTCTTCTTGTCAAGGGTCCAATCGATTGCATTGAGCTCTTCATAGTTCAAATCCATAAAATGATGCTGCACACGGCGCAGTGCAGGTTTCTTGGCAGGCTTGGCTTTCGACTTCTTGGAAGAGGGCTTTTGCGCACAGGGGTCACCTTGTCATCCTCAGCCTCAATTCTTTTTGACTTTCTATCCTTGGTTGCCTTGAAGACCTTCATAGCCTTCAAAGCTTTCAACACTTTGGTAGCCTGCGCAGCCTTGGTTGCCTTCAAAGCTTTTAGGGCCTTCATAGCCTTCATAGCCTTCATCGCCTTCATAGGTTTCATCGTGCGCGGCATGGGCGAAAAAGCAAGAGCAACTATATAGAAGGTTCCAAGAACTATCTCCAGCGCTACAAGCTGGACCACACTGGATGGCTAGCAGGCAGTCACTTCACGCAACACAAGCAAGAACATACAACAACCTTCAGATCAAGAACATGTGAACAGTTGTGTCAGTGCTTTGTTGTCACACTTGGGTTTTTATAACAACAGTTGGAATCCATCAACTCTGCCCCAGGTGCTAAATTTTATTTTTCTCTGCAAATTCTATGGTAGGGTGCTCTTATTCATGACTTGCGCGCGTCGACAACCATGACAACCAGCAAAATCTCTAAGAACGGCTGGTCTGGACACCGGAAAGAGATCAAAGATTGTTCTGAAATTGTCAGCAAAATTCAAAGCAGATACTGATAGTTTAAAACAAGAGATATCGCAATTTGGGTTGAGGCCTCCTTCAAAACAATTGGCACATTGAAAGCTTTGATCCACTTTCCAACCAGCAAGAGCTATCCACGCAAGAACAGTGCCAAGCGCAAAAACTAGGGCGAAGCAGCAGCTGGATGGGCCACCGTCAATCCTTGGCAAAGCAGAATACCACAGCTCCTGATCAACGCACAGCTTCCAGAACCTTCACTTATAATTAATTTGAAGAAACACAAACCAATTTAAATGTCAAGGCTCATCTGGCTCTTCTTTGACCTCAGACTTCACCTCCTCCAAGAGATCTGCTGAGCCAACACCTCTAACCGGAGTTGCCACAGCAAAGGGCAATAAATCATATTATACATCCCCAAAAATAAGAACCCATGACCACTTAACCCACAGCTTTTTTTGGTTCGCAAAAAAATATACATTGATAGCCAGGTTACTCGCCAAGAAATATCTTCTGTAGGTGGGGCAGCCTTTGCTTTGGCCCTAGTACCACTATGCACCAAATCATCTTGTGGCATATCAGCATCAGCATCTTCTTCAGGAGAACTCACCGTACCAGGTTCAACAGGGTCTGGTTCAGGAACAACCGATGGTGTAGGCCCTACCACTTTTGGTGTCGCCACAAGCAAAGGCGGAATTCCAAAAAGACCCGGTGGCACAGGCGGAAACGGTGGAAAAGGCAACGGTGGCATCATCAGGGGCTGCGTCGGCGGCACTTTTGGTGGTGGAGGAGGCGGCTTTCTCTCGGGAGCCTTTGTCATACTTCCTCTTGAACCGGTTCTCACCAGGCCACATGGTCCTTGACGGTTAAAACCAGCATCGCGCTTTGGAGGTCTTGGCCCAGCAGGATTGGCAAACAAAGGTTTCACCGTCACCCTTGGGAAGGTCTTCCCCCGCAAAGCCAGTTGTACATCCATAGCCTCCATCTCAGAAGCAAACTCGGAAAATGCGCAGACAGGCTTCCCCTCATACCATGGCGCTTGGCCTCAATCAGATTTTTGTCAATCAAGCATTGCTGAAATATATTCCGGCAGTTGTTCAGAAATATGTCAGTTGCATGTAGGTATCATTTGCCATGGGTAACGGTGAAATTGTTGAAACACTTTGTACAAGATCTCCAAGCAAGATTCTGCAAACATTTTGTTTTTACACTTGAAATATAAATATAGATATATACATATATATATATACATACTTGAATATTTATCTAGATATATTTCCCTACTGAAAAAATTCACACATAAAGTATTTATCTAAAAATTTGGATATCAGAACATTCATATATTTATTTCAGTAAACATATTTCAATTTAGATATACATATTGAAATATACTTATATATAAATATATCTTTATATATATTAATATATATATATATAATAAGAATATAAATGCATAAATATTGATGAATTAAAATGTAGATAGAAATCAAAACATATTTCTATATATACATATAGATATATATATTGATGTATACAAGTATTTAAGTATACACATAAATATTTCTACATCATTGATATCACAAGTCTCAAGAACTCACGCCAAAGATGCAGAGCAAGATCCAACGCTTACAAGAACCATGAGCAAGAACTTGACAAGCCAGCCAGTTTCAAGGCCCAAGTTTCTGCACAGGTTGATGTCCAAAGGTTGAGGGAGATCGAGCGAAGTCAAACACTGTCGAATCTCCTTAGTTGCGCGCAACCCAACTTGTTCCAGGATCTGTATCAGTTCCAAGCAAACTCATATTATATACATCCAAAGCGCAGCAAAAAAAGTCAAGAGGCTTCTTGTGAGACATCATACCTCCAACCCCCCGTGTAAATTCGGCTGGGTGTGCCAGAGGTTCGACCACTGCCAGACGCCATTACCACAGTGACAAAATGTTACACAAAGGTCAAGTGGATCAGCAAGATTTGAAACTGTCCCCTAGAATTTCAAAAATGATTTTATGTTGAAGCCTCGCATCTTCTCTGATTAGGCCATGTGACCATGTGACCACTTTGCAGCAGGAAATGCTCAAATTAGTTGATTGGCCACAACTAGAAATTGAAATTATACGCACGCATCTCTGATGAGGTCCGCCATGATTTCATGGTTGAAAGTTCATGGGTTGACTTCAGCACATGCCATCAAGAACTGTGATCCACACTGACGCTGCAGGAGAACAATCCAAGAACAAATCCCAAGAACCGCAAGCCAAGAGCACATCATGCATGAGAAGTTCTTGACTAGTTCCCTTTGAATTCTTAACCAAGCTTCCATACACCTTTCAAGACCTTCCCCACCATTTCTAGACCCAGCATGTCTCAAGAACACATTTTGCTTCATCTTGTCTTTGTCAAAATTTGCTGCTGTCTGCATATATGTCAGATGTGTGGCAGCCACAGACCGCTTCCAAGCTTTCCAAAAGTTTAACATGAAACTCTAAGAAAATCCTTCTTAATCACCTAAATAGAAGTTAGGATGAAGAAGACCATTTTCATCTTTCCAATGAAATCTTTAATCCACATCCTGGGGGTCTGGGACAATCAGGCCAGCAGCCTCGGCGTCTTCGACGGCCTTGCGTGCTGCAACCTTTGCAATTCCAAAGACTCTTCATGTGGGCGACCTTCCTTCTTGGCCAATAGCTTAGCCTTGTTGTAAGCTCTTGAATGCACATTCTTCCTGTACATCTTCTTTTCCAAGGCTGCCTCAACCTTAGTGTTTTGTAATACAAATCCTCAAAACTAAGACACACTCACACACACACACACACACACACGCACACACACACGCACACACACACATACACGTATAAATTATTATTGGGCGCACAAAATGCAGAAACATATTTTGAAAGCATTGAGAAAGCAAAACTAATTTGACAGGAAACCTGGGGTTCATCATCCACAATACTAGTTGCCTCCTTGTCATCCATGGTTCCATCATCACTGTCATCACCCTTAGCACCATTACCTTCTGGTCAGCAGGGCGCTTCAAGATCGACGCTGGCCTTTTCATGTTGTTCGCGGATGGGCGCTTCAAGACCATAGCCTTAGCCATAGAAGAAACCTTTGGCACATGGTTCATGGCTTCCTCGGAGGGGAACGTGGGAGCAAACTTGAAACCAACACTGTCCTGAACCTTCCTCTTTCTGGAAGCCTCTTCTCCAGAACCGAACATCACTTGGGCCTTGAAAGCATTGGAACCCTGGGCAGGACGTGGGGTGCTTGGCGCTGGCAAAGCGGCTCTCCATCAAGAACCTGCCCAAAAGCTTGGACGCCGAAGTCCATAGATACCTTAGCGTGATCCTCAGCACTGGCATATGGCACAATGGCCAGCGATGGGGGGCGGTCATCCTGGGCAAGCTTTGGATTGTAACAAGGGCCTTCTCCTTCATCCTGCTCTTCCTCATCCTGATCATCAAACTTAGCAGGAAGCTGGATCCTTTCCATGATGAGGACGAAAGGTACACGATCTTCCCTTTGCAATCTTCTCATAACAATCTGGCGCTTTGTCACGTCTCTCTTCCAAATTCTGAACTGACCTAAACAAATCCTCATCAACAGGCTGCAAGTATCCACAAACTTACCCACCTCACGTCCAGAAGAATTGATGAGATCACCAGCCTCCAACAACTTCTTAACAGCATCAGCCAATTTCTTAATTCCAAACCTTGGTGTTGGGAGCTATGCCCACTAGGTCAAAAGCTAAACTAGCAAGGCGAAGCAACCAATCAGCATCTGGGGCACTGTTCCAGCTGATGTGTCTGAAACCAGAAAGGGTGATGAGGCTTTGAAGATCTTTGCAGTCTTTGAACACTGCAAAATTGCGTAGGCACTTCATAAGGTCTGCCACAGAAATCGAGGGATCAGCAACCAGGCGAGGCTTCGAAGATTTCTCTTTTGACTGGGTCTTGCTCTTTGTTAGCTCTTGCGCTAGCTGCTCTTCCAGAGAAGTCGACATGGAGACAGAAAGCGCTGTATCTAAAGAGCTTCTTCCAGCAAAACGCTTGCGACATATACGAAAGTACACCTACTTCTGCTTTTGTTTCATACTGACAGAAATACATGTGGAAACTTTAATATCTGATTAGGATGAACTAGTATGATTCCCCACGCAACACATGACATGACAAATGCAATCCAAGAACTCACGAGCAACAAATCAAGACACGAGCAATCCAACGCACAAGTTCAAGCAAATTCTGCAGTGGTTATACTTGACAGAAACCCTCACAGCTGACGGTTTCCCACACTTTGCAAAAACATTTCAAGAGGCTTTCAGAAACCCATTGACAGAATATAAATGACATTCTGGAAGCTACCAGCCCTGGACGTGCCTCAGCATCAAATTTCGATCCACACCATCAAGAGGTGTATATACATATATATATATATATATATATATATCTACCTTTGCACATCTGGCAGTCTGCAATCTCAAAGACAGAGCAAAACATGTCACACTGCAAACATGGCATATTTTCATTTACCTAAAAATCATCCCTGTCATCTTCCAAATTTCCACAATGAATATGTGATATATGCCTTTTTTAGAAAGATACAATGGGCGCAATCCAAGGCGCCACAATTAATCAATGACGCCTTCCAAGTCTCCCATACAACGCTGACCACATTGCAACTCCATAGGGTCAGACATATAGAATCACTGGAAAACAAAAACTTTCTAGACAAACCAAGAACTTACAAGGAAGAACTTTCTGCACACACCAAGAACTTACAAGCAAGAACTTCCAAGCCATCAAAACATTTTAATCAATTTCCAAGCGAGAACTTACACAAAGCCCAACTGCACAGTTTGCAGGAAAAAGAGTTACAACATCTGAACTTTTTCTGCACGCAGAGAAAACAATCATGTTTTAAAGAAAGAGGTTTGTTTTCCTCTCTGATATTTTTGACTTGATATGCTGTATCATCAGCAACATTTTTTCCACAATGCAAACTGCATCCACCACAATGTAAAGTGCAATGAAACCCTTGCACAAGCGCAATGTACTAATTGCAGGCTACATTCTGTTCACTGCACTTTGCATTGGCCACATAAATTTACTACATCCAAAAAAAACGTCGATTTACTACATGAAACGCTGTAAAATTTACTACTTGAAGTAAATCACTCGAAATTTACATTTAGGAGATTTTGATGTTACAGGTATGCGCTCAATTGGGCTTTGTGTGCGTGCCTCAAACCGGGCTAACGTCATCATGGATTTCTCTTGTACATTGGCAGGGGCGCGCGGCACTCATGTCCTGACCACACGCAACGAAGCTGTGGACATGAGTGGGAAGGGAAACTTGGCCAGTTTCCTGCGCCTGCGATTTCAATCAAGCGGCAATCACAAGCTGTTCCAATCCCGTGTTTCATCAGCCGATTTCAGCTTTCAGCCGTCAGGCGCCACTGCATCGTGTATGTTGAGACCTTTCGCCGAAGTTTCAACCAATGATTCCTTTCAAACAAATAATCATATCAAATCAAATCACTTTTGCAACTGCATTTTCTCAGTGTGCGCGCGTCACACCCTGTCTCGGAAGGAGCGGGTCAGTACAGGCGCAGTATCGCAGGGGGCAAGAGGCTAACCAACAAGACATCCGCACTAGAATATTGAAACCAGACCTGATCAGCCTGGCGCGCCTGCATGGTTGAACTACTTGGACATTTTTCCTTCGCGGTTGAAGCTGCATGGTCACCGCAATCTGAATAATTAGCAACTGGGCCAAACTGATCCACTTAGCCACTCTATACTCTGTTTTCCCGTTTTGGCGACTGCCCTGGAGCAAGGCAGCAACGCCCGATGATCCACGCTATTCGAGCAAATATGGGATCATATATCTAAGTAGAGCAACCAATACAACATCAATGTCTTACCAAATGTGTGCGCGGGGAGGCATACTTAATTTCACGCTGCACTTCAAGCTGAAGAGAGGAGCACGAAAAGGGCGTAGAAGGGCGGCGAAGGAAATAATCCTACATGACACCACGTTCCTGATATAATGCAAAAATTTGCAATCCGCCGCTGAAAACCCCACAGGCGTGACACATGATTCCATGGAAACAGAAAAATCCAGGGTTTCTCAAAGCTTTTATTTGCCTCCAGCACTCTGGAACTCGATTATGGTTCATCCTACCCGGAAAAAAGAAACATGCCTGCAGGTCGTAGTAATGCAAATCATTCAGCTCGCCGCTGCCTCAGAGCAGCAACATCGTTTCAGACCCTGCAGAGCTGCAAAGATTTCGACACGCTCTGTCTATTCCGTCTTTGCTGAGATGGGGACTGCCATAGCCCCCAAAGAGCCACATTTTGCCGTCCGTGGCACTCAACACCGCTGTGTGGCGAAACCGCGCGGAAGGCAGAGCGCCGCTTGGAGTGACAGAGGTCCAGTTATTGTCCTGAACCCCAATGGGCTCTGCAAAGACGCGAAGTGGCGACTGCAATTGACGCCGAAGCGCGCCCAAACAACTACGCCTGGTTCTTTATTGGTTTTGCCTTTCTGTTGCGTTCTCTTTCTGCCTGAACTTCGCAAAACAAAACGCATCAACAAAATAACCACTGGACGGCGCAGACTGCAAGGAAGATGGACGCAAACCATCCATCGTTCAAGATGTGGGCGCATCCCCGCAAATCAAAGTGGGCCCGGCCCTCAAATGAGATTTCAAGCGCCATGGTTGCGGCCATGAATTCATGATGATGACGATGATGATGACGACGAAGACGAAGACGAAGACGAAGACGAAGACGAAGACGAAGACGAAGACGAAGACGAAGACGAAGACGAAGACGAAGACGAAGACGAAGACGAAGACGAAGACGAAGACGAAGACGAAGACGAAGACGAAGACGAAGACGAAGACGAAGACGAAGACGAAGACGAAGACGAAGACGAAGACGAAGACGAAGACGAAGACGAAGACGAAGACGAAGACGAAGACGAAGACGAAGACGAAGACGAAGACGAAGACGAAGACGAAGACGAAGACGAAGACGAAGACGAAGACGAAGACGAAGACGAAGACGAAGACGAAGACGAAGACGAAGACGAAGACGAAGACGAAGACGAAGACGAAGACGAAGACGAAGACGAAGACGAAGACGAAGACGAAGACGAAGACGAAGACGAAGACGAAGACGAAGACGAAGACGAAGACGAAGACGAAGACGAAGACGAAGACGAAGACGAAGACGAAGACGAAGACGAAGACGAAGACGAAGACGAAGACGAAGACGAAGACGAAGACGAAGACGAAGACGAAGACGAAGACGAAGACGAAGACGAAGACGAAGACGAAGACGAAGACGAAGACGAAGACGAAGACGAAGACGAAGACGAAGACGAAGACGAAGACGAAGACGAAGACGAAGACGAAGACGAAGACGAAGAC
>VSDK01024564.1:77740-103853 GCA_009767595.1 Symbiodinium kawagutii
TAGTTGTGGTGGAGCCCCTGGAAAAGACTGTGAGAGGTGGAACGGTGTGTGGTGCTGGTGTCAATCGAACCGTGTTGCCACCTGAAATGGTGCGTTGGGATGGTTGTGGAAGTGCAGCTCGTGGAACAGAATGTGACGTAGCTGAGGAGATGGTAGGTGAGTGTGGAGGAACCACATCCTGTCTTGGTTTGAGGACTGGACGTATTGAGTGAGCAGGACGAGCTCGTGGAAGTGTCGATGTAGTAGTTTGCTTGGGTCTGGCTGCCTGAGAGGGTTCTCGGTGGCTGCGTGGACGAGGAGAGATGTTGGGCCGGACAGCAAGTGCCGTCGGAGGCAAGGCTGGTGATCTTTTCGCCGGCGATCTTCTTGTTGGAGTTGGTGAGAGGTCTCGACGTGGTCTATGGCGCGATTTGGATCTGCGTCTGCGCCGGGATCTGGATCTGGAGGAGCTGCGACGACGTCGTCGGGATGATCGCTTCCGGGAAGGGGAGCGTCGGCGAGGTTGATGTGGAGACTTGTTGGAACGGTGATGAGGTGCGATGTCACTCGGCAAGCGTGTCGATGTTGGGAGATCATGCAGTGGGTGACACCAGTGTAGTGGAAGGTGGTGATGTTAGGTGTGGAGCAGTGGCCAAGGAAGGTTGAGTCGATGGTGAGGGATCTGACATGGGTTGCATGGATGTAGAAGTCGATGTTGGCGGTGGATGTGGAGTAGCTGCGGCATCTGGAGGTGTAGTTGATGGCAAGGTGGAATGTTGTGGAGGCTGGTTGGACTGGGGGGAGGACGGGACTGCGGGTATGACGTAGTCGAAGTCATCGAGGGCGTTGAAGATGGCATAGATGCGAAGTGGTCCGGTGCTGGAGGATGAGCATGGTCAAAACCCGGATGGTGAGCTCCGCTATGCGGAGATACGCACATGAACTGAGGGTGAAACTGAGGTCCTGACGGGATGGACTGAGTCGGTGGCATCATCTGTTGTTGAGGGTTGATGCCCTGTGGAAGGATGCCTGGGACCGTGTGCTGGATTGTAGACAGCATCTGCGGTGACATCATCGGAGACATAGAAGTGATCCCGGTAGGAGTCATCGACATAGCGGGAGTTGGTGCCGTGGGCGAAGTGCAAGGGTAGCATCCGAAGGCGGATGGAAAGCCGAAGGGCCACGACATGGGGAATGGCAAACTGGATAACGCAACTGAAATGAAACATGAATTGGACCAGGTTGAATCTGGGCATAATGACTCAAGTCTGAGTGTTCTAGCTATGAGAGCACATAACTGCTGTGATCATAGCAACCATGAGAGCACATAAATGCTGTGGTCATGGTGTCTGGTACGAATCTGGGCATGAATGAGTTGTTGCACTGCGTGGTTGAATCTGGGCATGCATTCGAATCTGCAAAAATCGAAACCTGTATCACGGCTAGAAATGCGACGCTACGCATTGAAGTGGTGGTCAGACCACCAAAACTGCTGTAAGTTGTAGAAACTTGGACTCAGGTTCCCCATCCTCGAAAGGACAGTACAACTCGGGCAACCTAGAAGGATAGGCCACGAGGAAAATTTCACACACTGAGTAAATGCCGAGGCATAGGTGATATGAGATGATATGAATTTCTGTGTTATAGGTTCACTGGGTTTAATCTCTGACGATTGAAATCTCAACACACCGATACGGCTCACAGCTGCAACCTATGACGGCTTCAAGTGACTTCTGCTGAGATGGCGAAACACGGGGATGAGAACAGCTTGTGATGATCACTTGATTGAAATTGCAGGTACAGGAAACTGGCCAAGTTTCCCTTCCCACTCATGTCCACAGCTTCGTTGCGTGTGGTTAGGACATGAGTGCCACACGCCCCTGCACTTTTTTCACAGTGGCCCCTTGAGACGGGGTTTGACACACACACACACAAACCAGGAAGACCAACGCAAAGCCAGTTCGCAAATCAATTTGAAATATAGTTCGCGTACCTGCAAGCAATCCAATTTGTTCAATTGCAAACATTTTCCTCGGACAAGGGGTATGGTCTTTGCATATGATACAAAAGCGTCCTGTCCCACCCCGCAGTGCCTTTGATCTTTATACAAGTCTGCGTTACCGGAATGCTACCGTTACAATCCTAAAGTAATTTCCTTCACAATGGGGACGGGCAAAAACGAACAGAAAAATGACGATACTTGCAACAATAGTCCAAACATTGAATGAAGTTTGTTTCACTCTGAATCGCTGTGACAGAGGACAGTGTTTGATGCTTACTAATTCTTGACACCGCCTGAGGGTGACTGTGACAGTGCATCGTCTTTGACACATTGAATTTGGTTGCTTCACACCGAGTATTGATGCTTGAGGCTGATTGACCCTGACTGGTTAACTAAATGAGTTTGAACCTGTTTAACTTTGAAGTGTTTTCAAACAGATCTTGAATCTCAAGAGAAAGAGTTTGCTGAAAGCCACCCTGAAAAAATGCAGACAACCAACATTTTAGTTTATGCTTTAATGCCCTAGTTCCGGCAAATCAAACTGGGTGGCACATGCAGTTACCTGGACTTTTTCACGGACCGTCAGGCTGTCGCCCAAAACCCCCAGGCCAGTTCATGCCCCAGCGAAAGAATTCGGGCCTGTGTATCATAGGAGTGCAAATCATTCTGGTAACTGCCTCAAAACAAAACAATTTGGCTTTTCAACATGCACAACGACGCAAAATATCTTGACCTATTTTTTGTGCTACTCAACAACTTCTGACCCTGAGATCGGAACCATCACTTCCGCCAAAGACCCACATTTTGCTGCTGGCGGCATCCCACACCGCAGTGTGCATATGACGACCCGAAGGCGCTGTGCCGCTGCTTGGGGTCACGGATTCCCAGGTGTTCGCCTGAAGCTCAAAAATGTGCAGATTCCGAGCAGCATACCCAACCAAGGTCAATGCTGGGAAGCATGAGGAGAGATGTGGGAGAGTGGTGGAAACACCGCGCCTGCCACATAATTTGCGATGTTGTATTGTAATTAAAACGCCACGCACTGCCTGGGTTTCTGCCTCTGGAGCACACCTGACGCAGCTCAATCAATACATGTGTATTGCGGGGAAAAGCAGCAGCCAGCCACGCTTTAGAGATGTGGAACCGAACACAAAAAATGAGGCCTTGGTTCTCCAAAGCATATTGCGTCTACCATGACAAAAAACCCGAAGGAAGGTGAAAAAAATCTGCAAGAATCAATGAGCCTGCCACACGCAATCCACACCAACAAGCTTGGAGAACACATGTTGAAAAAACTTCATCGCAACGCAACTGCAAAGAGGGCGCGGGACCGTTCAAGTGCGTATGCATCGAGATAGACAAATTGTGAGAGCACACAGCACTGGATCGATGAGACCGATCAATCCGAAGCCCAAAGAAGAAACCACAACAAGACCACGCATTGACGCGAAACATGTCCAGCCCCTAGACCCTGAATCAGAAGAGAAACGTTTCCCATGAAAACATGTCAAAACGAGACTGAAGACAGCGCAACAACGCCTCTCCAAACCACTGACCCTGCTCCAGCGCGATCCAGGTGACACATCGTGACCACTTCGCAAAACAAATGGCGCCGAACCCCTACCATGACAGGCGAATATTGGCGCAAAAACACTTACATCTCTGATTGCTTGCGCTACCATTGATAATAATTGTGTAAATCCAGATTCATAGATCGACAGTGAAATACATGCCAAGACCAGCGCATGCCTGATCCATGCAAACGGTCATTTTTGGTTTGTGCTTTCATGCCCAAGGGTTGTGCATTGCTGTGATTCAAAGTAGGTGGGTATCTCAAGGATGTGGTTTAGTGACAAATTATTCAATGCAAACTCAAACGCAGTGGACTTTGAGCTGCAAAGCTCCCAATGGTCTGGATAAAATTGCAGTTCACACCAACTCAAAGATCGTGGAAGCAAAAAGGCGGTCACTCATATCCTCAACCCAGTTCATCCTGCTCGAACAAAGACCAGGAACCCCTTCATCATAGGAGTGCAGATCATTCAGGTAGTAGCCTCAAAAAACCGTTTGGCTTCTCGACATGCACAGCGATGCAAATACCTTGACCTGCTACATGTGCTTTTGTGCTACTCAACAACTTTTGACCCTGAGATGGGGGCCGTCGGCATCTCTTCCACCAAAGACCCACAGCTTGTTGTTGGCGGCATCCCAAACTGTAGAGTGGCCCCACCGAGCAGAGGGCGCTGTGCCACTGCTTGGGGTCACGGACGCCCAAGTGCTCGCCTGAAGCTCAAACATGCTCTCGCAGATTCCGAGCCGTGCACTCAAGGTCAAAAACGCATCCCCGAGGAATCAAGTGTGGAGTTCGTGATTTTCAGGGTGTGATCCCGTGGTCCTCCTTCTCTTCCTTCCTTTGCATCATGACCGCGTCCGGCACATCTTCATCATGATCCAAACACTCATTCCGACTACCATGAGTCGCGCTGATCATCATCATAACATTCATCATACCATGATGAGGTCGTTCACTTCACTATCATGGCCATCGTTCCTCATCATCTGATCAACATCATTGTCCACATCTGTTTTAAGTTCCAGTGTCATACTTCACCATGCTCTTTTAGCATAGTCAATCATGCCTCAATATACCCACTCAATCTCATCAAATCTGTGGGTACTGAACAAGTCATGGTGTATCATCGTATCTCATTCTACCCTGGCACACCTCATGATATCTGATGATGCACTCTCATTTTTCCTCCAAGCGCATATTGACGCATCATTGCCTTGTCACCCCTCATTATACCTCGACCTCGCTACATCTCCTTCGGAATCACACCTGTCGACACACTTGATCGCACCTCATGACGCCTCACGATGCCTCACCACACCTCTTCATACCTTCCCCTCACCACACCTCATTTTAATCATGTTTCGGGATTTCTCACAGCTTCATACCCGGTCCTGACCTACCATGGCTCATGCGTATCTCATAGTTATTTCCTCATAACTAATTAATCCTCATTCTACTTCCTCACTTTTTTCCTGAATCTCCTTGTGCCCCACACCCTTCACGGCTCATCTTTACCTGGTCATGACGCAGACCTCATCATGAATCCCCGTCCCTGGTCACACTTCTGCAAATGCCTGACTCACAAATCTCTCTTATTTGCTTGCTTCCTCTTCCCATCCATGTATGCCTCATGCTACCTCGCGATGCCTTTTCATATTCAAGCATGCCTTGGCAAAAATTTATCGCTTCTTATTTGTCACAGTTTCATTTGGGATACCTCAACATGAATGATCATGCGTCATGATGCCTGCCCGCAGAAGAGTTATTCTGGGTTTCTCGTTGGAATTGGAAGTTTCGAAGCTTTGTTTGATTCTATCAGTTCGTTGTGCAATGACTCATTGTTTAAGCACCGTTCACTCCTTTTCTCACACAAGGCCTGGATTCATTTCGATTTGGCTCAATCACCATTTCAAAAGGTGAGAGCCTCTGTACCACCGCCAAACTGGACAAATGGGCGGGCTGAAAGCTCGGGTGGGAGCTTGAGACCGGTGTGAGTCATCCAGTCCTGTGCTTGCAGACAAGCACAGTTCACTTCTTTTCTCACACAAGGCCTGGATTCATTTCGATTTGGCTCAATCACCATTTCAAAAGGTGAGAGCCTCTGTACCATCATCTCCCACATCACCCGGTCTCTGAGTTTGGCGGTGAATGGTAGAAACATGAGTACCAAAGGGATTCTGCCAAACCATGCTTCCGGTACCTCAGCACTGTTTGTAGCACATGGGGAAAAACCGAATTCAAATGCTGGATCTGCTCTCTGACCTGCTTTGAAAGTCTTGGGACCGTCGTCGCAACTGCTATCTCCTGAAAATATATGGTCATCACACGGTATGACAACCACCTGCCTCTACGTTGCACCAAAGTAGCATCTTCTGTCTTCTGTAGCAGCCAGGCGGGGCCTCCAGGACGTAAACTGGCCAAGTCGAAAGATTTGGTGCCTCCTGAATGGCGGGAAGGAATGCCAACTGCCTCAAGCAACTGGCTAAACCGTTTCCTCAGGGTAGCAGCCGAATGCGGCCACAGCTTCTGATCCTGCCCCAAACCGGAGAAGACTGCAGTTAGGAGCACGACGATATCTTGAGTATCGATTCGAGCACACTGATGCCTTGCCCCTTTACCTCTGGTCTTGGGTTCAGGCACGCAAGCACTTCACCGATCCTAAGAATACCTGTCCAGGTCATGGCAATCAAGGCAGCTTCTGTAGACCATCCCCACATCAAACCCACACAGACGATCGAAATCATGATACTCATCGGCATCGCAGGATGGTGTTGATGTGGTTCGTCAACCAACCAAGCATACGCCAGATCCCATGCTCCAGTGAGCTGACGCTTTATGATGGGCCTCAGCCCAGCTACCGCGTTTATCGCCTCTGAGTATCTTGTGTGGGACTTTCCTGCAGCATGCATCTCTTTCCCGTACTCCACCAACCAAAAACAGAATTCCTCTGCGTCAGCAGGTTTCTTCTCAAGCAGCTCAATCCAGCTAACCTTCCTTTCGTTCCACAGCCAGTTGCTGAAGTCTTCTATGAGTCTAACCCGATTGTCTCGTGCTGTTTGTCTCTTGAGCACCCTATCAGCAACCAGATGGATAGTTGACCTCGCCTCAGCACGTTGTTCCTCTGCAGAAGAAAGCGGAACCATCGGCGCCATGAAAAGAAAGTAACCAAACTGCTAAAATCCACCTACTTTTAGTTGGGGTTCCTACTCTACTGCAAGGCAAGGGCTTCATTGGTCTTTGAAAGCAACAATGGGAATTCCCAGGGTGTCCCAAAAAGAAATCCAAGTGCAGCATCCAAAGGAAGAGGAGAAGCAAGCCAAGGACCCCCCTCCAAAATCCAAGGGCGAAGGCCAGAGAGTGGAAAATCCAAGTCGATAGAACTCAAAGCTGCAAAGTCCAAGCATGCTTTGAAAGGAAAGTCTGAAAGTCCACAAGGCCACGCAAGAACCTCAGCAAACATTGTCGCACGTTGATGGCACACACAGTCAGAAACCATTCCAACGGGGCACGGGTAGCAGACGGGCTTGAAGTGCTCGACGAACGTCAAACCTTCAGATGGTTGAAGCATCACCAGCAAAAGTACCAAACGTAGCCTATTTGCTCCAATCCTTGTAGAGCCAAAATGATGAAGCCCACGCAACTTCCCAACTTCGTCACATTGAGCAAGCTCCAATAGCGAAGTCCGTGAAGATGGTCGCACAACCATATCTCTTGTAGGATCATCAGCCACATTGTACCTAGTTGGAGCAAAACTGTAGGAGGGATACAAATTCCCAACTAGCTGGTGAGCTGCTGCTCGTCGAAGCACTGGCTGAAGAAGCCTCGAAGAACTGCGACCTTTTGCTAAAGCTCCTTTTGCAACCGACGAGTCCACCAGGCAACTGAATCTGCTACCTGGAGCATCATGGACCAAATCCCGAAAAAGAGAAGCCAGAGATGAGGTCTCGAGGACATTTATGTGTGAAGCTCTCTTCCAGTACCACACCCTGCGAAGATCCCATTGACCTGTCTTCAGAATGTCATTCACCACAACGGATTCCTTTCCTGGTACCACTCCATCATCATGATTTGCGAGGAATTTCTTCTGAAGACCCAAATCAATGTGACACGCAAAATGCTCCGCAACTCCATCGACATAGACCGCGCTGGGTTTTGTGTACTGGCCTTGGATGGGGACATGCTTGTGACCACCCAAGCATGTCATGGTCATGGCTTCGCTGTCAACTCCAGAGGTGAGGAGCGTAAACTCCTTCTTGTGGATTGACCCAAACCTGCAACTAGCCACCACAGCCTCAGAGCATCCAACGGGGACCAGGAAACGCCACGCAGCAAGCCAAGCCATCTTCGACAACCGAGGCTGCTCCAACATGATCACCATATTCAAGCAGTGTCCCACATAGACCAGCACTAAGCAGCGAAAAGCCAGAATGTTGCCGTGTAGAACTTTTGGTAACTGACGATTCCAGCCCTCAGGAACAGGCCTTCAGCAATCTGTTCTGACACATATGCAATAGCCACTGCAGCACCATGATGTCACACGAGTTGTAGGCACTGGAGAACGATAGATCCAAAATTGGCGCAACAACATATCCTCTGGCGGCGACTCTATCTGAAACCTTCCCAACTCCACCGCAGACTTCAAGGAAATCAAACTCAAAGAGCGGGGGTTTCTCAGGATTGGCCACAAAGGGTGGGACATCTGGAAGCACATCATCATCAAAAGGCTCTTCACCAATTGCAGTCAGGCAAGCCTTGAAACCATTGTCCAACATCGTGTACTTCCCCTTTTTGTCACCATCCAGCCAAAGCATTTTCGCCCAGTCACCACGCAAGTCCCGCTCCACAATGGCTCCTTTCGAAAGCGAAGCATCCGTAGCAAAGACCTTCTTCAAGAAGCGAGCACTGACATCAGAGCAGAGCAAAGGTACCATTGCACTAAGCATGGCCAATTCTTCAGAGATCTTCCGTTTCATAGGTACCACCAAATTTTCAACACTGCGGGACCCAATGGCTGCCAATCCAAAGAACTCATCCACAAGTGAAGACAAGCAACGCCTGTAGAGAAGGACCGAAACCCAGCTACCAGCCAACCGACTCGCAAGCTTCGAAGAGATACCCGAAAGACCGGCAACTCGAAGGCTGACTACCGATAGCCCAATGCGTTTTGCTAATGGAGCTCCCACCAAGGCCAAACCTGACAACGTGGTCGACGGTGAAGAATCAACCTCAGCTCCAGCAGCTTTGAACAAGGATTCCGCAGCAACATCTTTCTCAGGGCTACCTGGAAGAGCATGCTTCTCATAGGCTGCGGCTGCTTGCGCAAGCAGCTTGAAAACCGAAGACTCTTCTCGCGCAGCTCCAAACGGATGATGGCCTATGACAAAGTAATCGTCAACGATCAATGCCTCCCAGACATCGGAGAGCGGCAGCGGATGGTGCCCCTGTAAACGCCGCGTGGGCTCCAAAAGGTGCTTGCGCTGCAAGAAGTTCTGATGTCCCTCCAAAGCAAATTCAACTCCAAGATGGTCTCCTTGGAATAATGCACCAAAGCAAGCATAGCCACCTGCAGACTCAATTTCCCCAATTCTTTCCCCAGGGCTGCGCAACTGATCACCAACTTCCAACCGGGATCTCTTTTTGCCATAGGTCTTCTCCTCCTTCACAAGATCATGGTAAGCTTTGAACCGGGAGAGCTCCTCATTCGTGAAGAAAAAGGGAGTCATGTTGGATCTTGCCCTGGAGGTCGTGACTGCAGCTTGGTGGTAGAAGTCTCTACGGTCGGCGAGGCTACCAAGCAACTGGCATATTCCTCTTTGTACGAAAGTCCCAGCAGCAAAGGGCCTGGGGGAAGGAAACGGGAAGGACCTGACATATGACGTTCACGGAGGTTTGGAAGCCTGCGGTCCCCAATCTGTCTATCCGTCTCCTCATTCTTTCTGATGTTGAACACCTTGCAAAAGTGGCCTTCTGACAAAGGAACCCTATGGATGCGAAGCAAGCCCAGACCATCCCAACGAGCAGCTAGCTTCAAGTACTCTTCCCGCTTCTCAAAGGAAAAGTTTGGCACATCACCCTCAAGTTGAAGACGATGTTGCAGGAAAGCTGGCTCAACATAGGGCGTCCATAGGGGGCTATCCAAATAGTCAGCTAACGGCCATCTTCCAGTTCCTGTGATCTTCAAACGATCAGCCTGCAGCATGGTGCGTGGGCGAAGTTCAGGATAATCCTCAATCAGCTCCTCCTCCCGTTCCTTTGCACATGAGGTGGCGTCTGCGAAGCTATCATACCCCAAACCATCAATCCTGTTTCGCTGCAAGAAGATCTCCAAAGCATCCAAGCACGCAACCAATTCATTGCCGGAACGGCCTGGAGGAATCGGAAAGTTCACCTTCCGTTTTCCACACGCAGTCACGAAGGAGTAAAGCCTCCGATAGCACTTCATCTGATTTTCTGAAGGGTGCCTCCTAAGCTCTTCATCGGTAGCAAATCTTCCCAAATACATGTAGTTGAGAACAACAACCATGACATGGGTGACTCGCTTCTGCGCCAATTTCTGCAGCACTCGACTAGAAAGCCCAGGGCCACTGCTCATGAAGATACCCAAGAAAGGCATAGGCAATGGAAAAACTGCGGCTGATGTAGCCGAACTACGCCTTGCGATTCGAAGTGAAGCCGCTAGGTGCCTCGCAAAGTTTGTCTTCGCTGAAAGCACCCAACGACACAAGCAGATAGACCAAGTCTTGAAATCAATGTGTTGGTCGATCATGGCGATGGCTTCAGAAGAACCGCTGATCACTGATCCTCCTCCTCGCCTGCATTTGCCTGCGTTCCCCTGCCTCTTCCTTTGCCCTTTCGTTTGGGAGAGGCCTTTGCTTTCGCCGCCTCGGCGTTTGCACCACTTGCCGAACTTGATGCCTGGGTTCCCAGAAGTTCTGAACGCTTTGAGCTGATTGTCTCGGGTTCCTTCAGGTAAGCAATCGATGTTGTCACCCACCGTTGATCTGCTAGTGGAGCAAAAGCCCTGGCCTTAAGTGTTCCCCAGCTGCTTCATAGTGAACACTGAACTGGGAACGTCCTCCTGCATGGTGAGAATCTGGGCCAACTCGAACCTGCCTTGATCCAGTGACGCCTGTTCGATCATGACAGCAATCAGGGCTACGCAGTCCTTCGTCGCCCCAATGTTTCCCGCCATGAGAAAGTCGAGCGCACTCATCACCTGAAACTGGATCAAGCCCAACTCCCGGAAACGTCCGTAGCCTCCGAAGCGTTCGAGGTACCGTGTGCCCGATACCCCCGCCTGCAGTAGCTCTGCATGACCTCTGTCGGCTTGAGCTGTGGGCGCCATCCTTCGTGACATCGAACGAATCACTGCATCGAAGAAGAGGCCGCGATGCTGAGCTAGTTCCGACTGCAGCTTTGCACGACCCGTAGCCCCCCTTGATCCTGCTGTGGCTGTCAATGCTAGATCTGCCATCGGATCCTGGTTGACCAACTGAGAGACGAGGGCGGTTAGCGCCGTAGACTGAGCCATCATTGCCTGAGGTGAAGTCGATGGCAGAGGCACAAGTGCCCTCGAAGTCGTAGTCCTGGGAGGAACTGGAAGCTGCTTTGCCACCTGCACAATTGACTTGGGCACTGACGTCACCAATGTGCTCGCCAAGGGTTGAGCCAGTATCCTTGAAGTCGAAGAGGTGGCAAGCATCTGATTTTCCAAAGCCGCTTGTCGATCCATCAACTCCTGCAACTGACCTGACAACTGGGGCAACGAAGTCATCGACGTTTGAAGTGATGCTGTTGTTACCCTCTTTGGACGAGCTGCTGCCTTTGCCGCATGACTTTCGGTAGGAGTACCCCCACCTGGAGCTCTTCTTCGAGCTGGAGCTTTTCCTGCAGGTGGCATCACTGTCGGGCTGTCGGCTGCTGTCTCTTCTGCCGATCTGTGGTGTATACCATTGCCCTGCACTTCCTTCCACCTCCTGGATCCAAGCTAAAGACTTTGCAATCAGCTCGTCCACGTCTGGGTAAGCAAAGGGATCGTCTGCAGAGTAGGGAACGGCCAAGTCCTCTAGATCTTCGGTTATCCTCAAATGTCCAGCCACAACTGCAGACGCATCGACCACAAGCACCTCCAGATCTGAACCAATCTGAGTAGGACCACCACCGTCTACAACACCTGCCACTGAAAGCAGGGTTGAAGGTCCAAAAGCTCCTCCTTCTGTAGCAACCAAATCCGCGCTGGGGATGCAGTTGACAGGAAGTGCAAGCAGAAAACCCTGCTCTCTCTTCAACACTACCATAGCGACAAGTTCCTGGTGACCATCCTCCTCTTCGTCTGATCTCCAGTCCAAAACATATCGAACCTTGGACTCGCTCAAAGGCACCAAGATCTGAAACTCCAACTGTTCGAACTCCATGGTCATGGCTTAACTTCAGGAAAGTCCTTTTCGGCACCAGCACAGTAAACCTTTGCCTCTGTCTCTGACGCAAAGGAGTGGGAGATTGAGGATCCGTGGGAACCCCCCAAAGCTCGCCAGTAACTGGCAGAGCTGTTGAATGCCACAGGCTCAGATAGTCCGTCAGCACGAAGGATGACGTAGACCCTGGGTTGCAAACTGAGTTGAGGAGTCCTATTTGGAGATCCACACCGCCCTTGCAACACGGCCCCTGCCCAGCACCCAGCCAACCAAGCTCGCTCGATGCGTTCCTCAGGGGAGTAGGATGGAGTACTGGACAGCCGAGTAGGCAAATCCAAAAGGTGCTGAGGACAACCCCGGAAGCTCGCAGCGATGGCAGCACGTGACTGACCCTCAGGAGAACCCACACACCGGCCACGATAACCAGAAGTGGTAGAGCCAGAGGTAGAAGGAGCCCCAGCAGGCAGAGCAAGAATTTCACTGACAAGTTGCCGAGCAGGGGTAGAAGGTCCCGTGATGGCAATGGCCAAACCACAGAACCGGATTGCAAGCTCAATCTCGTCGTCGTGGTTGCCGTCCTCGCTCATGCAGGTAGCCCGCCAGCCGGTGACTGGAGACCACCAGAGAGGTTACAGGTGAAGCAGTGGCAGTGGAAGGAGGGCCAGATGGCGCAGGAGCAAAGGAAACAAACCTGGTGAGGTGGTAAAGGGCAAAAAATCCACACCCAAATCCAAGCAACCACCCCACCAGAAGAGCAAGGAGGAAGCTGGATGCAGGGAAGCTACCGCAGTAGCTGGGACACCCTAAACCCCAAAAGTTTGTCCTGAGCCCTTGCCCCGCCAGCCTTACCACTGACAAAGCTTGGTCCATCAGCTTGAGACCGGTGTGAGTCATCCAATCCTGTGCTTGCAGACAAAGATATCATCAATGGATTTTCCTTGACACTCTTGCTTGACCGTGGTGGGCTGCTGACTTACACTTTTGCCAAGTGGGGCCGCCGACAGGCGCAAGATAATTTGGAGGCGTTTGAAGAGACGACATCAAGACATCTCTTCTTTGACACTCGATGACAAACCGCCTTTTCAAAGTTGACAAATTTTGTGCCTTTGGCTAAACGAAGTATTTGCCCGGCAAATTTAATAGTTGGAGAGATACACTGAATATTTGATCAAATTCCAAGTTACACTTTGCATTTGGATTTTATGCGCCTATCTTATGGTTTTCTAATCGTTTTGTCCTTCTCATCTTCCAACCAGTGTTTCTACAATTGCCTGCTCAGTGTCGTGTCGGTAACATAGGAACACCCTATTGCCTCTAGGGATCGAGGAAACAGTGCCCAATAACTGTCCTTGTACACGAGCTCCGGACCAGCAACGTTTTGACCACAAACTGGCCTGGGCATCGTAATATTGAAAATCGTTGAGCGTACTACCTCGGCTGGGCTGTGCCGTGAGTTTGCCAATGCCAAGACCGTTCGCCGAAGCCGAGGACCCCCACCACCATACTCATACCCTCCAAAGAAATACATCCGCTTGGTGCTGGCGCTCCAGACTGCCGGCGAGACAGACCGACTGCCGGGGCTTGTTCCGCTGGGCGACAATTCGTACCACTCATTCACGCCCTGGGCCAGGACCACACCGTTCTCCACTGATTATCCCAACACAAAGAGAAGTGCAGAGATGAAACTAGTCCCGTCAAGTGCTAGTGAAATGATGCGAAACCCATGTAAAACTGTAGACCTCCGATGCTTTGCACATTAATAACTATGTTACTACTCTTCAGTTCCACATCCATATCAAACTTCACAAAGGGGAAATTCCAAGAGACCAAGAATAATAAATAATATGATATAGCATGTATATCGAAAAACCGGTGAGCACCGGCACTGTCACCAAAAACGGCTGTGCATAGATCCTCGCAGTTGACAAAGCTTTGAGTTGTTGTTTTGGCTCAGCATATGATGCCAGTGACCATTAATGACGATCAGTGACACCCGACCGTGAATCCAACATGTCATGCTGCCTGGGCAGTCGCCATGACAGGAGCCAGCAGGGCCAGCAGCCATCGCAGACCGCAGGACTCCCTCTTTTTTGGCCTTGCCACAACCCCGACTAACCACATCTTTCCAGATCCTTCCACTGGCTATGTACGAGCGTTCTTGGCAACTTGCTACTTTCGAATTCACATTTGTTCAATCACAACACCCATTCCATGGCTACGGAAGCCCTCATTGCCAAAGATCAGCAGCCCGTCAAAAATAGCTGAGACTTGCTGAATGCAAAAGTTTGCCAAGCTGCATGATCGGCATCTTCGACCCACTTACCTTGAGACATCTTGAGAAAAACAAATGCAGTAGGCGATGCACGAAAATACTGAAATGAACTTTCAACAAAAAACATGATCAGAAATGATCTACCCATTTCATGCCCAAGCAACTCCCTGCTGGACATTGTTCTTTGCTTCTCCCAGAAACGTCGGGGCCTGCGCTATCCGCAACGGACTGTGATCGCTGGGATTCTTGTGCGTCTGAGTCATTTCATATGCGGAGTTGGGAACTTTCAGTTCTTAAAGCCCATAATGAGAAACAGGAAACTCTCAAACAACTCATCACCAAAATCCTCCAAGTTTCAAGACTGATTGGAACTTGGAATCACTCGTGGCAATGCGAGTTTCGAGAACGCAAAACCGCATCACGAGTGTTGCGCTATGGACATGCTGTGTGTGGATGTGCATGGTTCAGCAAATGTGGATTCCAGGCACTTTCAAATAGCACGTGACGCTGGTGACCGTCAGTGATCGTCACCCGCTACAGGCCTGTGCGTTTTGGTCCCGTGAATCCAACATGGCCCAACATGTCATGCAGCCTCTGCCGGCACCAGGAGAGTCAGAAGCCATTGCAGTATGCAGCAGACTTTTGACCTTGGCATGGCATTTTCCAAGGCTTTCCACTCCCAATGCTACGTTCCGAACCTTGGCAATTTAAACCTTTCAGACTCACAATTGGTGACTTTTGCCACTCAGTCTATTTACGGTTTCGTAAGCCCTGCCAAAGAACAGCCCGTCAAAAATAGCTGAGACTTGCTGAATGTAAAGGCTTGCCAAGCTGCATCATCGACATCTTCGACCCATTTACCTTGAGACATCGCCCAGTAAATGCAGTGCGCAAAAGTCTCTTAGATCTCCTAAACATCAAAAACGTCTCTGTGAACTGTTGCAATGACACCTTCGATTCCTTCAATTGGCTGACTTCCTTTTCCACCCATTTGGCAGTGGGTCAAAACCCCGTACCCCTGGTTCCCCTATCATTAACCATTGTTTTCCCTAGGATTGGTTGGTTACTATCCCCCATTATTGGTTGGTTAATATTGACCCATAGCCATTTCTTTACCTTTTCCTCCCTCAACGAGTTCTGAGGATGGCCTTGTTTGTTGATTCGAGGGCACCTACCTTTCGCAACAAAGTCCCACCTTTCGCCACAGCTCCAGCTATGCATTCAAGCGTTTAGTCAGAGAGTGAGGGACAGTGCTATACTCTGAAGTTTGACCAGGAATGACTCTGAATGATTGATCTGCCCAGTTCATGCCCAAGCAACTCCCTGCTGGACATTGTTCTTTGCTTCTCCCAGAAACATCTGGGCCTGCGCTATCTGCAAGGGACCCTGCAATATTTCAGACCTCTAGGTCTCAACACACCCGGTTTAGCTGTTGACTTCCTCAAGCAATTAGAAGCTTCCGGAGTTGTTGCATGTTGGCTAGGACTTGGGCATCCTGTAGTCATTCAAACATCTCTCTCTGTTCCAAAAGAAGAGCACAGCATCGCACCTTTGATTTTTCACCTGCATGTCTCCTCTATGTCTATGTTGGATCTTGGCGGGTTTCAAAATTGGGAACAGATCACTGTTTGCGAGCGACCTTTCCACATCAGTGATGATGACCCACGATCCACCGACACCATCGGCATCCCGAGTAGCGGGCCATGGGATGCCCTGACACACCGGCCTGCAGCTCGGACTCGGGCTTGAACGCGCACCTGGATGCACAACGGGGACAATGGAAATGGACAGATTGTCTGATTTTGAGACTTCAAAATGGTTCAAACTTCAAAGAGTTGGCTATTTTTACGTGAAAGCTGGAAGGCCGGTAGGAGAAAAATGTGTGTGCCCAAAATCTGCAGATCTTCAAATTTCAAAGCTGACACTTGCTGAATGTTTATGCTTGCCAAGGTGCATCATTGATCCGACTGTACTATGGCGTTTCTTAAATCGCCAATGGTGGGTGAAACGCTCCGCTATGTGGCGCGTCCGTTTTGGCAATGGAGATCAGAAACTCTGTTGAAATGATGTACCTTTCTGCCATCGATTTGGCGGTTCGAGCGTGTTGAACTTGTAAAGAATGTATAGTGACACACACTAGTCATGTTTGCGATCTAGATGGATCTACAGTATGTAGTGCACTATGGCGTTACCTACGTATATCGGATATGCTATCTCGTACTTGCAAGACAGTGATAACGCGGAGCTGCCAACCGAAAGGTGCAGGCGGCGACGGCAAGCGTTTGTTTGGAGGGAGCAGGATTGGCACACCAACTGATGATAGACTGATGGTAGATCACAGATGGAGTTGTGGGATGAAAAATGAAGAGTCAAAAAGGTGGCCTTGTTGAACCAAGCTCTGTGCCGCCTTCTGGGGCTGCTTTTGGCTCACTTTCACTGCATGATGCAGCGTGCATCACATTCAGAAGACAGAAATATGTATGCCCTTTGCACAGCCATACATATATTCTGTAGCTACAGCCGTAAATGATTCTATGTATGTCCTGTATGTCTAGTGACCAGAAACCATTGAACTCCACCGGCAACCAGCTCAATCATGCCGTGCTTCATCACTAGAGCTTGCAGCTTGTGCTCAGGGTCACCTGCCTGAAATGATCTATTGCATTCATCTGGAATGCCCCCAACAGGGCCCGGCCATCCAGCAGTTTCATGCATGTGATCACTTGTTGATCAGCATCTTTGAGTTATTGTGTTAGACATCTTGCCCTCCATCGGCCCATGTTGCCACGTATGCTCATGACACATTCAAGCATATAAATGACATACTCTCCGATGGCAATGTGCAACTATGAACAGTCATATCAACATTGCCCGACCATGATGCACAATTACATCACCATTATCCAACAATCATGATTGTATCGACCATGGGTCATGTCAACCACCAATATCCAATCAAACGTTACAATCGACCAACTGATCGTGATGCCTGACATGGACCCGCTGTTTTGCTTCTTCCGGCTAATCAGCCAGCCACTTTGGGCCGGGCTTTGCGGTCCCTTGGGGAGAAGTGGTAGCTCTGTTTGCTGGCTGTGCGACATGCGCAGCTGGGAAAGGCTAATAATGGCTAAGAATTGCGGATGATAATGATCAATTGAGGATGGCCATTGGCGATTACTAGTGGCTAATGGGCCGGCGAATAATCGTGAACATTGGTTGAAAGCTGCTATGACCAATTTTTTGCGGAAGCCAACAGCGCATTTACAAGGGCTTACGAACAATCTTTCAGTGAGGGAGCAGGGGTATCTTCAGCATGTTGGCGGATGCAGAAAATCTGGGTATCTGCGGGTATCTCCAGCCGGGAAAAAACCATGTTCCACCAGAATGCAATCGTTTAAAAGGCATCAACAATGTAACCATGTTCGAGCCATATTGCCAAAGCATAGGTGTGCATTGATTTGTACCGTATGGTGGTTAATGAATTCCTGGTCACCAAAAATACATTCCTAGAGTTCAAAAATGTAGAAACTGCCGGATCAAGGCACTCACGGGCCCATCTGGAGTCCATCTGTCCTCCATCCAGCTGTTGACTGAAGTTTAGGATGGGATCCCTACAGTCCTTCTCGGTATGGCTGCGATTCCCTGACCACGAACCACATCATTTACCATTCATCAACCATCAATAATGACCATAAACCACAATCAACCATCATTGGTCAAATCATATGCAATTCATTTACGATCATTTGCCATTCATTTACCATCATCTATATGGCTTACCATTCATATAACCACATCATTTACCATTCACTTACCATATACTTGGATAAAATGAACCTGTCCGGACATAGCCATCACCCCATTCCGAGTGATAACTGATACTGGTCGGTCCGCACCCATCCTGCCAACATCATCAGTCCGCGTCAGTGACAGCCACTGTACCAATATGAAACACACCATTCGCCATGAACCATTGCTGTTGACCATCTAAAAGCATACCAAGTAATCGAATCAAAGAAACCATCAAGCAGAATCAACCATCAATGAACCATTGTCAAGCCACCCCAGCTGCACCATGATCGCCTCATCACCCGCAGCTGATCCTTGGTTCGACCCCAGGGCTCGCTGCCACAGCACGAAACCGGTCAACCGCCGCACCCGAAACCGCGGCAAAACTGCGCCACGATCTCGGTGCCTTTGGTGGCGATGACGCGGATGCGGATGCTGTCAGGCCTTGGAAAATGCGATGGGGCACCATCATGGGATGGGAGAAATGAATCCAGTTTTTTGGTGCGAAAGGAACGGGAAAAATGATGAAAGATGCATATCATATACGTATCAAATATACATGAGCTGCATACGAATATACATAAACAGACATGAAGAATATAATAAAACTTAGATATATCCCAACATGTTATTTCTCTATGTGTGCACGAGAAACACTATGTGTGCGCGCACATAGCTTCTGTCATTTGTTCAGAGTGATTCCTAGGTTTATTTCGTCACTTTTCTATGGTGCATTGAGTTGACTTACGTGTGTTCTATGGCATTGTGTGAGTTGACGTACATGTGTGTGTGTGTGTTTGTGTGTGTGTGTAAGCATACACTTGTGCATACACAAAAACCTTCACCCATTCGCTTCTGTGACGCAACCCCGTGACCACCCAATCTTGGTTGCTGCTGGGCTTAGAAAGTCATGAATCACCCCTTTCAATCCGGATGCTGTATGATCACATGAACAATCAAGTTATTACCATCTTCATGCGCACAATCATTGCTACTAATGACTGATGACACATTCTGAATAACAGTCACAATCTTACGTAGTCCGAGTATTGTTGCTCATGAATCACCATGTTGCTTAATGATCTACATTTCCACGTAATAAAATCCATTGGCCATGATCTTAATTATCACTTCAATATTCTTCAATGAACAGCATGCTTATTGATCATAACCCACCTTGATCATGACTATCATTATTCATGAATCACCAATTACTGATCACGACCATCATCATTACTTACAACCGTGAATGGTTATTCACCTAATATTAGGGCATAGTTACGACTTTCAATAGTCACTTTCATATGTTTGCTCTTAGTGAATCGTTCAATAGTCACGCTGTTAAGATAGTTACCAGCGTTCTCCTAGACCCCTACGAGATGTGCTCCGCGTACATTGGCATACATTCAATGATCAAGCACCGTCTTTGGTCGGCGAACCACATGTGCTGAATGGTTGGCGTTGTATCATGAATATTCTGTTTACCTCGAAAATCTGTGAGAATTTTGGTGACCATGTCTCGAGGCTTATCATGTGCAGTTATTCCTTGAGAGAATATCCTTTCCGCACGGGTCACGGGTCACATCATTTTCCATGGCAAAATGTCTTTTGCCGAAATGTCAGCTGTTAGCAATCAACAATGTATTAATTCATTAAGTTAAATAAACTGATTGTGATTAAATCAACAATTCATGAATTGATTACTTCATTGATTCAAACTGTTATAGCTGGCCATGAATTTTGCAACCTGCCCTCCCCCACCTGTACCGCAGCCCATGATGGTCGCAGTTTCCCCTGAAGCGCGTGCAAACACTGCAAGTGCTGCGGCCGTACACCACGAGTTCTGCCATGGCTCAACGCTAACTTGGCACTCGACATGCAGAAGCAGAGAAGCAGAAACCATGTAAACTTAGTGTCTCTTCGTGTCTCTTAGTGGCAGAAGCTGTGAAAACATCAAGAGACACTAAGTTTTGTAAGCGCCATGTCGAGGTGCTATTTTTGCAACAAATTTGTGCATTTGCCAGCCAAGAAAGGAGTACTCGAAATTGCCACATCTGCGGTCGTCTGGAACAAGGTTACCAGGATTCAACGCAAATACTGCACTCTCTTTGCAAACAAATCTGCACCTGACGTATGCAATGACTCAACCACAAATCCCAGCTGACGTTTGTTGATGCGGTGGCAATCCGTGGCGCACGGATCGGGTTCGAAGCTCCATCTGCTCCAAAAGCGTCGCGAATCCACGGTCCATCTCTAAGTTTCACCGCCGTATGCAAATTTGAAATCCAATGTTTGGGAAATAACAAAGATAAATGACAAGAATAGATGATAATAGTACTCAAATAATAGTGATAGCAATGATGATAGTAGTAATAGTAATCAGAATAATAATAATAATAATAATAATAATAATAATAATAATAATAATACAAATAATAATAATAATAATAATAATAATAATAACAATAATAATAATAACAATAATAATAATAATAACAATAATAATAGTAATAAAAGTAATCATAATAAAAAACAAAAATAATAATAACAATAAAAATAATGACAATAATAATGATAGTCAGAATAATAACAATAATAATAAAAAATAGTTTTAAAAAAATGTAATGAAAATAGCAAACATAATAGTCAAAATAATAATGATAATGTTCGAAAAAATAATACCAATTATTGGTAATAATAATAACAAAAAACCACGAAATAGTAATAATAATAATAACAATAATAAGAACAAAAAATAATCAAAATAAAAATCAACACAATAATAATAGTTGTAAAAAAAAGGTTTTAGTAAAAATGCAATATTAATAGTCAAAATAAGAATACCAAAAACAGTTTTCAAAATAATCACAGCAATAGTAATATTAAAAATAAAAAACAATAACAATAACAACAAATAAACACAACAACAAAAATAAAAACAATGATAATTAAAAAAAAATAGCAAAACTAATAACAATCATAATTATAACCATGATCATTCAAACAACAAAAATAATCATAATGATGATAATAAAAATAGAAGCAAAAAATAAAAACAATAATAACAACAATATCAATAATAAGGTAATAACAATAACAATAATTCTATAATAAAAATAATCATGAAAACAATAAAAATAAAAAATAACAACAACAATGCTAAAAATAATGATAATTCGAATAAGAAAATACTGACAATGACAATAACAAAAATCATGACAATAAAAACCAATTATAAAAACAATCATAATAATCAAAATAACAATATAATAATAACAATAAAATAAAATACGACAAAAAATACTCATAATAATCATCCGTCCAAAGCAATGGTCAGTCTACGCCCTAATTTTGCTAAAAGAAACAGAGATCTGTTTTTCCGCAATTTTGTTTATATATTGCACCAAATAATCAAATTCAAATTCTTTTTTGGTGCTGTACCTTCATAGCACGCCTCCGAAAAAAATTACCATAAAATGAATGAACAGAGGTGAAACTCTGCACTCTTCCACTTCCCAGGCATCATTCTTCGTCATATCTCGATTCCACGTCGATTGAATTCTATCCAAATTTTTGTTTTTGCTCGGTTGTAGGCTTCTTTTTGCTCTAGAGGCGCCGCTTTAGCACCACGGTCCTCCAACAATTGCGCGTTTAAAGGATTCCAATCCATGAAGGTGCTTAACAGATCTGCATTGAGACCGGTGAAAACTGTTCTGAAGAATAAAAAGAAAAAAGATCGGCAAAGAGAGCACGTACAATAACATCATCAACTGCATCTTGTGAGAGATGGCAGAGAATGCTTGCCAGCAAAAGTTCACAGTGTTTGCAGCAGGGGGCTTGAAAGGGTGCTTCGCCTTCAAGAGGGGGTTTAAGGGGGGCTTGAAGGGGGCTTCAAGGGGGCTTCACCTTCATGAAGGTGCAAGAAAGTCCGATGCGCAAGCGCATGGATTGTTTCCAGCAGTGCAAGTCTGATGAGGGACGATAAAAGAGAAGGTCCTATTTGGTGCTGCACTCGCTTTACACTCGCAAAATATAAGATTGATCAACTTTGCTTGCAATTGTAGGTCTCTACTCACATGGTCGATGCTGTACAGTTTTTACACTGTAGGCCAGTTAATGTTTCCTTATTGACTGGGTTGTTATATGTGGCCGCTGCCACCAGTGCATTGGCGGCGCCTTAGGAAAAAAAAAAAACGGCAAAGGGAGGGTACTATATTGTTACAAAGTCTTTTTCCAGCCAAGGCTAGAAGTAGTTTTCAGCCAGCAAACAGTGCACCTCCTCAAAACGTCACTGATAGCGCTCTGGCTCTTCTGCAGTAAAACTAATCTGCACAGTTTTCATTCAAAACATTACCGCTATGACGCTAAGTCTCATCAAAAATGAGATTTGAAATCCAGTCCAATGGCAGAAGTGTTCTGCCTGTCTCTCATCATCAGCATCATCATTATCATCATCGTTTCATTCATTCTCATCTACACCATCAGCATTTCCATTGTCTTCGTCATGACTGTGATCATCAATCTCACATTCATTCTCATCCTCATCCTCATCCTCATTCTCGTTTTCATCCTCTTTCCCATCAATATTCCCCTCATCATCATCATCAGCATTATACGTGTCTGTCGAAAAATCTTCAGCCTTGAGTACATCTGCAGGCAAGAGAGGACGAAAAATGGTTCTCAAAAAATTCCGCTGCAATGCAAAAAATGCAAGCCAGTCCAAGAAATTCCAATTTGCAGTTTTGCCAAGCATCTTCAAAATTAATATCTCAAAATGAAAACTCAGATGCGTCCACCGTGAAAAAATTGACATCGTCGCACCATTTCGCAACAACACCGCCGCGAGGACAACCGGCTTCGCAAGATTGTAGCTTTGCCGCTCCGTTGAAACTAAGGTGGAAGAGCTCCACAGCCGCTCTTCCCGTGGAACTTTTGAGAGCGCCATTCCCACCTGGATCTCTGATGATGATGATGATGATGATGATGATGATACTGCTGGTGGTTTTTTTTGCTCGCCTGCATCGCCTTGGTAGCACTAAGCTGAGGTCGATTAGAAGCAGTGAAACCATGTGAAACCAAGTTAAACGAAGTGAAAGAGACGAAGCTTCGAAGCAGAGAAGCGTAGAAGCAAACGAAACAAAGGCAGTATGATGATACTGCTGGTGGTGGTCAAGACCGAAAGGAGTGGTCAAAATCGAGCACTTCAGGTCCACCGCTGTCAGCTCAGCCAGAAGGTGTCAGTCAACTCCTCTGGTGGTCGTTCATGCCACTTGGTGGGACTGATCTAGGGGCCTGTCACCTCCTGTGACCAAACTTCCAACCGATCCACAAGCAACAGAGGAATACTTCTGTAAGCAAATTTATTGTTGCAGTACGGAGTCAATATCAACCTGGTTACAGTTATGCGGAGTGGCATGCGTATGACTGCAGACAAATCGACACGGGTCTTGATTGGGGAGACGTGTGCATCTTTCATGCACAAAGAAAGCCTGAGGCTTCTGATGGTAGCGATGATGCCCGCCGAAATACTGCAGGGAGCGCTTTGCCTACAGGGGTATTGTGCTCGCCGGACATTAGTATTTTTTTGCTCGCATACATCGCCTCGGTAGCACTAAGCTAAGGTCGATAAGAAGCAGGTGAAACAGGTGAAACCAAGTGAAACAAGTGAAACGGCGAAGCTTCGAAGCAGCGAAGACAAGAAGCAAACGAAGCTAAGGCAGAAATCTGCGAAAATTATGTACATGCAATGAATTCCCCGACTCACTTCTCTGCCGTTGTGTGTTCGTATCCATATCGATCGCAGAGTGTAAATGATGGCTGTCATGCCATCACGCATACGCATCACTGTCACTGCTTTTCAGCGGAAGTGGTGTATTGTAATCATCATGGAAATTTTAGGCAGTGACGGACGTCTTTATGCTTCGAAAGGTTTATAATAACTTGGCAAGACAGCAAAAACTGGCGTGTACGTGTATCGTCACTGCTGCCGAGCTATGGTAAACCAGTGAAGTGGCAATGCCATCAGCGATGGCTGCGAAATGAACCCACCAAATTTAGCGGGTTCGCTGGCCCAACAAAAGGCCAGGAATGTAGGCTTGCATTGTCCAGTATGGGGAGACACAGTCAAGGGGCGAACCACTCCGGCATCACACCCAGGCCAGACGGTCAGTTTCACCTGAGTTATTGCCTACTGGTGAGGCCAGGGTGTGAAACCTGATAGGTTCAACGCCTTGTCGAGGTATCTCAACCCTTGTGATCATGCTGCATTAGGGCACCATCCCGTGTTCTTTTCTGCTCTTGACCGTGATAGACACTTTGTGCGGTGGTACTTTGCAAGGTCAGCTTGGATCTCGAAAAAAGTGTCCCGTGACTGTTCCTCCCAAATTGAAAGGCACATGGTTCAGCGGACATTACCTGGAAGATCTCGATAACAACATGCAGAAGATCATTTCCTGCGGCCAGAAGCACGGCCTCAGAAAGAGTCCCGTCCTTCATATTATGGAAGGTACATGGGGCTGTGGCCACACCCTTGCAAATGTCGATTCGAACCTGGTGAACGTGCGCGAGTGGGTGAAGCCAGACACCCAGACGCAAGTACACAGATCTTAGGATGTGCACAAGAGTATTTGATCTAGTGGTATCTAGTCAGGTCCGTTTTCACTGCGCTTGAGGAGGTCGGACCTGCAAGCTGTGCACGATTCCCACTTGTTAAGTACATGCCGAACAAATGTGCTTGGTATTTGAAGGGCGGTAGCCACAAATCACCTAAGTAGGTGAGAGGTGGCCACACACCATGGCAAAAGGTAAAGAGCAGGTGTTCGCTTATTGCTGTCTCAAATTTGCTCGCCGGACATTAGTAAGACTCCAGGTTTGCATTTGCCGGCGTCCTGACAGACATTGTGGTAAGTCTCAACAGGTAGAGGTACATTGCTCGTTGAAGGCCTCTTTGGCGCACGGAAGACCACAGTGGTTTTCCTCCTGCCTGGCTGGTCCTCACCACCGCAAAGGGAGGCAGGGTCGCGTTTCAGCAACGGGAGAGTGCCTATCGCTACCACTGGCACGATTCACGAATATATTGATGGGCATTCTGCTGAGTTTGGGCACATCTGGCGTTGTCTCATGATCCACGAAGAAGCACAGCAGGCTGTCAAATTCAAAAGCGCAGTTGCGGCTGCTGCACCCGAAGTGCCGTGCCTCAATATCCTTGTTGGAGATGGACATCAGGCTCCCAGAGGAGTGGATAGCCGCAATCGAAAAGCCATTGAACTGAGGTCGGAGCAGATGAAACTGCAACTTGAAGAAACAGGCTTCAATTGCGGAGTCGCCAATCAAAACCATGGAAGGCCGGTTGGCGATGGGCCCTTTGACTGTGGCGGAGGGTAAGTGCAGTACTTGCAAGGCAGCAGCTCTTTGTAACAATGGTCGCGCGAACCAAAATTTGGAGCTGACTATTGACCTCTGCAACCTTGGCAGGCGACCTGGGAGGACAGGACGGCAAAAATTGCTTTTTTGATCTTGACAGATGGCAGACGCAGCCAGTCTTGACTTTGCTTGCAAAATCGGGACGCCTGACGCTACGCTACTTGGAGAACAAAGTTTTTTAATTTTAAATCAGGGAATTTTCTATTTTCACGATTGCGTTGCATCAGAGCGGCCGTTCCGGGCCGCCAACTGCGCAGTTCGAATGTTTTGCCCTTTTTGCCTGGACTGGTTGCTGGGGAAACTTGGCGGACGGCATCGCAGACATTGAAAATGACCAGACTGACCGATTGTTGGCTTGAAAAATTCGGAGTGCAGAGATTTGGAGTGCAGGTTCCCAGACGCATTTCCTCACAGACAACTTGCGCCTTGCGGCGACCTAAGATGGAGTGGATAGTTCTCAGAGGCAGTTTCCAACTTGCGCTTGCGGCGCCCTAAGAATTCCTAGAGGGATTTCCTTCACTGAAATTTGCGCGCGGCGGCCCAAGATGGAGTGCTTAGAGGCAGTTCCTGCGCTGCAACTTGCGCTTGCGGCGCCCCAAGGTGGAGTACTGTGGAGGCCCCCGTTGTGAAGGTCCAAAACTGGATAGAGTGCAGAAGCCAAA
>VSDK01024565.1:0-24943 GCA_009767595.1 Symbiodinium kawagutii
GGATACACATGGTTTTGGCACAAAGGTCAGGCAATCAGAGTTGCTCCGGATCGAAAAGGAGAGACTGTGTTTGTGGACGACGAAGACGACCTTGTGAATGAAGAAGGAGAGTTGGAAGTTCCACAACTTGAGATGAAGTTTGCAGAAGTTGAAGAAGATACCGAACAATCTCAAGATACTGTGGAGATGTTGCAACAAGAAATCGATGAAGGAAGATTCAACCCCTTCGGTGTGGATTATGAATGCTCTGAAAAATCAGAGGTATCGCCCACTGGTCGTTATTCTGGACAGACAACTGATGAAGAAGAAGTCAAGGAGGCAGAAGAGTCTATGCCAGAGTTCGATCCAGGAGCCCACTATGTTGGAAGAGAGAATGTCATCATTGGACAATTCTGGAAGATTGCCAAGAAGAGGTCTGATCAAGGAAATGATGTTGATCTTATGGAGCAGCTAGAAAAGAGACAGCAAGGAATCATCATGATGATGGTGAAGGTCCTTCAAACGTTTGGAAATCAGTTCATGGATCCTGAAGACATTGATCCAGATGCACCAATTCCAAAGATCAAGAACTTCACAGATGCTCCAAGAGAGGCATGTGACATGTTGATTCTCAACATTGCAGAGATGAAATATTGGGATTACATGAACATGTATCCAAGACTTCTTCCTGATGTCATCAAGGACATGAGTGAGTATGCTACTCTCAAGACTGCCTGTGAGAAGATCAAGGAAAATTTCTACAAGATGATTGAAGAAGAGACCCTTAAGAAACAAAGGGAAGAACTTGAGCACAAGAGAAGAACCAGGCACTTGAAGGACAGGAAGAGGTACAATCATCGAGATTGAATCAGAGAAGAGCAAGTGTATCAAGATGGAATCAGAAGATGATTTGCTTGTTGATTGCACTCTGCAGTGGTTGAACATGTTGACCAAGTCTCAGAAAATGAAGGTCATGGAGAACATCTTTCCTTTGAAGACAGTCAAGCAGGAGCCAACTGAACCAGGAAAAGAACCTTTTGTTCCTCCACCAAATTCCTCTATGAAGGAGAAGCCAGAGGCTAATCAGAAGAAGGAAGAAGAGGAGGAAGCAAAGAAGTTGAAGAAGGCAGTGGAAGCAGCAATCTTTTGGAACAGCTCATTGAGACTGCCAAGACAACAACCTATGAGTGTGATGATCCAAGACTTCATCCATTTCACAAGGAAGATGCCGAGAAGCGCTCACACTTTGCAAGGATGAATCTTGACAAAGGCTTTGCAACTTTGACTTCGGTGATCGATGAACACTTGCAGAAGCACGACAAGATTGCATATGTTCAGGTTTGCCAATTGCTTGCAAGTTGTTTCCTTGGAGAAGGTATGGTGAAGAACAAAGACACAGAGTACATAGGAAGAAGCTCTAAGCAGATCTCAGTGATGTTTTGGAATCTGGGTCAATGGTGCAGAAGCAGATTTGATCAATGTCCAGCGCCAACTCAACTGAAGAGATACCATCAGCAGATTGATTGCACAGTGGATGAGACTGGGAATAAGATTGAAGATTGGAAGCTCAACAACTACTTCATCCAGATGATGAAGAACGTTGGCACCCACATCTTCATGAATTGCGAGGCTACCAGCATCTATCCACATCGCCATCTACTGGAAGGAGGAGATTGGCAGTTGTGCTTTAATGATTGGACTGACTTGACGTGTATGGCAAGAGTTGGAAAAGGGGGCTATGTCAAACAGATAGCAGGTCCAGCTGGACAGGAAAATGACACCAAGGCTCGATATGTGAGTTGGGCAATCTTCGAGGCCCAGTTTGGACGAACCCTCGATCGGAGCACCTCACAAGAGGTGGATATGACGAGGGCAAGAATGAAGACAGTCAGGACCTGTGTGTTCCACATACACAACAAGAACATCAAGACATCGACAGCATTGGTCGGTGAGATTGTGATGACAATGCTTTGGGAGTGCATGGTGTATCAGGTGGACTTCATTGCTGGAGATGGCAACAAGGCCTGTTATTGCACACACCCAACAGACAGAAATGTGGACATGCCCACGTACTCTACGAGTCTGATCCAGACATTGTTGAAGAGGTTGGTCAACACAGCAACTCAACACAAGTTGAGACACTATGACTCAGGATCACCTCCAGTGAGAGTGAAGAATTTCATTTCAGCATCATATGAAGGTTTGACGAAGATGGCAGAGACGCTGAACGGAATCACTCGAGATACATATACCGAGAAGTTGGCCAAGGAGACTGATGGTTGTGGAGACTGTTGCTCTCTTCATGTTTTGGAATGGGGTCACTCAAGAAACATCAAGTATGAAGAAGTTGACAGGTTTGAGGATGAAGAGCACATGAATGCAGTCGGAGAATTTGCATTCTCAGTGAATGAGACAGTACTGCTTGCAGACAACAACATCTTCAACCTGACAGAGGGTGACGGTGACGCCCATAATCCTATACTTGTCCATCTTACTCCACGCAACATCACTTATGCTGAAGTGCAGTCTTTCAAGAATCCAGAAACCAAGAGAAGGAAGAAGGAAGTAAGAAAGGAAAGACAGCATGAGAAGAAGAAAAGAGGACAAGAGGAAAGGAGACAGCAAAGAGAAGAACAAAGTGACGATGGAGAGTTAGTCTACTCCGACGCCGAAGAGGAATGGCAAGGATGGGACTACTTTCAAGACAGAAGTATGTGGCGAGGACGTGAAAATGAACACTATTGGACATACGCATCGTCATCTTGGTCACAAGCAGGACAGTTCTATGGCCGACAGGACATGTACTACATCGGCAAGGGCAAAGGCAAAGGCAAAGGCAAGGGCAAGACCAAGACTTGGAGAAAGATGTAAAAAAGTACAAGCTTCTCACAAGAGATGGAAATACCAAGTGATGCCCAGCACTTTGTACATAGCTTTTAGCTGAGTGCCGTTGTTTTGCTGTCATCCTGGTATATGCTCTACACAAGAAGAGGTAATACCTGACATGTAGAGATTTCCATTTTCATTTCGATCGAGGTAGTCTGAACCCCAAATTCGTACATACCAACTCCGATTTCTGTCCATTATTGCTCAAAGAGTGATTTTGGAGATCCGCTTAAGCTTTTGTTTCGTGTTTTGGTCTCTGTTTTCGTAAAACCTTCTGAATCTGCATTCCGATTTCGTTTTTGAACCTATAAATAGACAGACTGTACAGTCATGTGGTCCGAGAAAAAGCTACTGCTGCGCGAGCCGTTTTCGACCGGGACTGGTCGGTAATGATAGGTCCCTCCCCGTTGGTAAACATGTTTTACACGCTCCACATTTCATTAATCATTTGTTGCGCCGGAAACATTAGATAGCCTGCCCTCCCCATACCCCCCTCCCGCTTTTCTTTGGCCAAATCACAGCTTGCGCATCTTCAACGCGCTGCTGCGCACGTATGATTCCCACAGTGCCCATATCTCTCTACGTGTTTGCTTGCTCATGGGGCTGCGCACCCCCCAACCCCCCCGCTTCTGTTTATTTGGGATTTTTGTTTTGGTTCTATAAGGTCCCATGTTGTGAAAAGCCGCACAAAGTGACTGAGAAAACCCTGCGTCGTGCTCCCCATGCAAGAAAGATGAAGTTTGCTAGGCATCCGTGCAACGGCCCAGCCACAAGGGTGGATGATAGGGCCCTTTGGCTATGTTCTTGGGGAATAGTTTTTTTTGATCCTGATAATAATTTTTTTGATCCTTGGGGAATAATTTTTTTTGATCCTGATAATAATTTTTTTTTGATGGTGTACCCCATTTCTATCATAGGAAACAATTTGGTATGGTACCAGAGCAAGGTCCAGCTAGGTGGTGAATATCAGTGGTACTAAGCTGGTCACGTCGGTAAATGTTGGTAAGATCTCAAGATATACTGAGATATACTGAGATATATCTTCTATTTGCCTGGCACTTACCCTAGTTAACCAGTATAACTAACTACTTCCAATCATATCAGTCATAGATATGTGAGCCACTGCATTGACTGGGACCAGCCATAGATAATGTTAACCCTGGATTCATGAACCCCTAGTAGATCAAAAGGGGGTATCGGATACCAAAAGCAGTGACATCTTCCATTAAAGAGCTAACCCCCCAATGAATCAACTCAGGGTTTAGCTTCATCCTCCCCCCAAAAGCCTTGGTTTTCCATTAAAATGTCACCCCCCCAATGAATCAACCCAGGGTTTAGCTTCATCCTAAGCCTTGGTTTTCCATTAACATGTCACCCCCCCCCATGAATCAACCTAGGGTTTAGCTTCATCCTGGGTCAACAGCTCCCATGACTAACCACGTTGCATTGCAAGACATGGGAGCTGCGGAGCCGCCAGGGCTTGCTCGCTTCCTATGGTGCAGTCTGTCGTGCCGAGACGACCTGTGAAGTTGGGAGCGGCAGATGGGGTGCGGATGGTGACGGAGCAATATTCGTAGAGCGGATCTACAGCTGATTTGTTTAGGTCAAAGTTACATATGGTGGTTTCTCAAAATAGGGGACTCCAAGAATGGCTGGTTTTATTACCATAAATGACTTTGATTGGATGATTAGGGGTACCCCTCTTTTGAGAAACACCCATATGTTCGCTATAGTTTAGGTCACTCAGTCACTAATTAGTTAGAATGAGCTACAAACATTTACAGCAGTTTGTATATTTATGCAATGAAGCAAGGATACTGACGGAATGTATCTTTAAGTGTAGACCTATGTGCTTAAACACTCACAAGTATATGTATAAAGTTGTTGAAGTTTGGCAGGCAGGCTTTACCTTTTCCTGTGCGAAAAGCCCATCATTGCTGGTGGATGGAACTAATCTCCCTGTAGATTTTACTTGCGCTCATCTCACCCCAATTGCCTTGTGGTTCTTGCTTCTTGTTGATATGTCACCAGAATTGGTGACCTATAAGCATTTCGATCATGACCATCATGATCCGTTGTCACACAATCATAGATCAGTGCAGTGTAGCCCATTGTTTTTCAATATTGTGTTCAACACTTTGGTGAAGGAACCTGGCAATAGAAAATCCATCACTTTAGCTCGTTTTTGACGGCTTCCCATGAAAAGTGGTGATGTTCCATTGCCAGCTTGGTTCACAACGAGTATCCTTGACCCCTTCACGATTATTCACCTCGACAATATCACAAGAAAGGTTCCCATCATAAACCACTAAGGCATCCCACATTATTAACAAGCCATTTTGATCAGCAAAATTGCTATCATTGAAAAATCTAATCCACATAGCCAAGGTTAATGCGCATTTCTCGGGGACCAGTCCCTTCTGGTGATCTGACATATCAACGGAAAATCGATCAATTGTTGATGGTTTCCGAGGGTTTCTCAAAAAATATGGTGATTTTCCATTGCTATGTTAGATCACCAGAGTATCAAGGACACCATTCCCCTATCGCGCAGGCAGCAGCATTCCGCTCATGGACCTACCCGGCAACTCGCCGCAGCTGCCAAGGCATATCGTGTTCGATGGCACGACTTCTATATGGCGGCCGCTGGCTCGGAGCTGCGCTGGCCGTGACCGAGCATCACTTGTTGGTCAGGATTCATCATTAGCCATTTGCATTTAAACTCATTTAAATCAAGTCATGTTTCACCATTCATTAGTCATATCATTCATCAAGCATCAGCTAACCGTTCATCCAGTGAATTTCTCCATTTCGCCAGCAACTCTCCATTGACTCACCAGAAAGTCGTAAGCCTTAGCTATTGCAAAGCAGTAACCAAGCATCCCTTTCGCACTCCGAGCGGCGTCGTCAAGGTTGGCCTCCACACCCCAGCAGCTTCCGATTGGTACCTTGGGATGGTGGATGGTAGCACTTGGTGTTGGGCAGATTTCTGCGCTTGGTGAATCAGTGCTCAGGGTGAATAGATGGTCAACTCGTGGTGGTGCATGATTAGTTTATCATTGATGATATGATTGTGGGTGGTGAATGGATGGTCTTGTAATAATAGATGGGAAATAGATGGTTAATGGATGGTTATACTGATAATAGATCGGTACTGGATGGTTAATGGATGGTTAATGGATGGTTGATAGGTGGTAAATGTTTAGTGGTCAACTAGTTTTTGGTCAAGGTATGGTTAGTTCAGGATTCATTTGTGGATCATGACACCATTTCGAGACAACCGTCAGATGCTTCGGATCGGAGCTGTTTCCTGTGGTCATTGTGTTCCAGGGCTGCCTGGGTGATGCCGTGTGGAGACCAAGGTTTTGGAAGTTTCGGGTGCAAGAAAAGGCGCGGGCAGTGACAAGGGAGCATCCAGCTCGACATGGCAAGCAGTCCTTGAAGCCATTGGGCTGTTACCCTTTGGCAAAACAATGGTTGGTTTATGCACTGATAGTTTTCGGAGGGGTTATAAACCACATAAAGCTTGAAAAGCCGTCAAGCTCCAAGTAAAAACCAACCTGGAAGCTTAAAACCACCATTGATTAACAGCAGCGACAAATGGATGTATGGACTTTCAAGTGTTTAAATCATGAAGCGTGGTATGTGCCCGCAATCTTCCTATGTCAAGCTTCCCATTTTTTGTTTTTGAATATATATTGGATTTTCCATACAACCACGTCAGTGTACCAGAGACTGATTCAACCTGGAACCTTAAAGCTTCTGAGTTGGGCTGGGTGTCAGGAGATGATAAACTCTTAAAATGCCATGGGTTGATGATTTGACCTATGGGATGTATTATTTTTTGGCCAGATTTCGTTCCCCTTAAGACGATTGCGATGGGTGGAACTTGCTCCGCGCCCTGAAAATCTGTGGCTGGTGATGACCAAACCTGGACGTGGAAAATGTGTGTGTTGAACGGAACTGTGCTGGAGTGCAATATTTTTGGTTTGATGTGGTTTGTCAAGGCCCAGGGGTACCCCTAAATCATCCTTCATACTAATCTTTCATAATAATAGACGTAATAAACCAACCATTTTTACGGTTCCTTTTGTTGAAGAAACATCTTTGTCAGAATGGCCCATCCCCGCATGGCATTTTGATTGAAGGCAATGGGTCTTCTATCCACCTCACCTCCATTGCTTCATGGGTTACCAGTCATGGTTGACTAGTTAAACTAGTTAACCATGATCAAATTGATAGTTACTTGTTACTAGTAGCACACACGATAAAACAACATGTCCATTGATTCTGGTGAGCGTGCTGGTGATGCATGTTGTTCGAAGTTTGATGGAAAAGATCTTCTATGAGCCAGCTGGAAAGTTCTCAAAACATCAGATCTTCCATTCAGTTTGCCTCACATCATGTGGATGAAGGATGGACCTATTTTAATCAATTTGATTTGTGCCTGAGTCAGGTTTGGACATGGGGGTAGTTGACCTTTTGGACATCAGGTACGTTTGCAGGGGCAAGATCATCATCAAAAAGGGGTTGATTCTGTTGCTGAGAGAGGACGTCATGTTCCTCTTGATACCCCATAAGTTCTGATCAACCAATGGCATATAGATCTTAGTGAATAAAACACAACCCGTTTGCCTTGCATAGCTCGTGATCTATCCCAAAAAGCGGCGTGGTTTACTAAAATGGGTCCAACATTACTCATCTCCCACCGACGTAGCGATTATGGTTGGTCATTATCCTCATATCTAACCATGATATTAATTCTATATCACCAGTTCAATAGTATGATTCAAGTCCATCCCGAAGAATAAAACACAAAAGTGAGCTGTTAATCATACCGTGAATTCTTCAGCTAACCAGTTGAACAGCCCATTTCGAGTGACAAATCCACACCATTTCGCGGCGTCCTGGCCCTGAATTTCCCACGCGATTGATCTTCGACTCCACCAGCAATCGCCTCGCAGAACACGGTCGAGCGCTTGACCAGAAGGCACGGTCAGCTGGTGAAGGCAATCATCGACAGCCAGAGTTGGTGCTGGTCACCCCCAGTTGGTGATGCCAAACAGCCAACCCCGAGTTGGTGGTTGATGATGGCTAATGATGGTTGATAATAGTGGTTCTTAGCGGTTACTAATAGTGGTGAATGGTGGTGGTTCAACGTGGCTAATGATGGGTTGTAGCATGTTATTAACAATTGATAATGATGGTTAGAAAGAGCAGATATTAGCATCAATAAGGCTTAAGCCACTACGGCCGTTGGTGACAGTGTTTGTTTTCCCTCATATTTGGAACGGTTGGTTGCTAAAAGTTTATTGGCTCACTGAAAATAGGGGACCCCCAAAAATGGTTGGTTTACTACCATAAATGGTCTATAGTGGATGATTTGGGGGTACCCCTATTCTAAGAAACCACGATATGTTTGGGATGGCGCAACTAACTACCAACCAGTCATTGGCTTGCAGGTCGCGGACCTCTTTGCGTATGGGTTTGGGGCCACCATCCAGGGTAGGCCATGGGCAGTAGTGAACATCAGCGGCATGTTTGATTTGTTGCGAACAAAAAGGGGTACAGGATGCTACAGGGTGTTGTGAGACGCAGCTGAAAGCATAAAGTCTACAGGGTGTTGTGAGATGCAGCTGAAAGCATGAAGTGACATATGTGTTCCATTCATGATTGGTTAATCAGGATGGGCAGTTGCCATACAATCTATGATGTTTTTTCAAGTGCCCTTTTGTTCTTGATGTTTTCCTAGATTTCCTGCCAGCCATGTTGGACGACCAGTTTGCTAAGTTGGTTTACACTAGGATTAACTACGCTACCGACCAGTTATGGTAGACGTGTGTTATTAACCAACTTATATCCGGGGGGGTCGTGCACCTATTCTGCTTACCCAACACTTATTCTTGCCAACAACCGGCGCAGTCTGATAGCCATCAAAACAGTTCATGATATCCGGTAGCATAGCTGGCTGGAAAAGCACCATTCGCTTGCTAGGGAAGTAATCTGCTTGCATGGTGGATGAGCCAGCCAGCTATGCCAGATTGCCAGCGGGTAAGTGGTATCGAATTTCCAGACTGTCATCACGTTGGTTGCTTGAAACCATGCCGCCAAGTTCAACACCGCTGCTTCACCGCTATCATCCACCGTCATGAAGGATTACCACCACGAAGGGTCATGAATTATGAACCATCCATTTAACCATCATGCACCACCACTAACCATCAATTCAACCATCAATTCAACCATCAATTGAACTATCAATTGAACCACCACTTGAACCATCCCTTAACCAAACCACCAGCCCTCCGGCATCCCCACACCTTCCTGTCGACCAGGCTGCAGTCGGTTCAAGGGCTGATGCACGTGTCATTGCCACACGCCAAGGACGACGAGATCCAGGTTGGCTCCAGGGATGAAGGGGAGCTGGGCATGGTGGCTTGGTTGGTTGCTGTGTGTTGTTGGTTGTACTGGCTCAGGCCAACAAATCTCATTCGAAACATGGACATCTGAACGGGTACATCTTCCGCCTGAACACTGTAGATGTAGCCAAATGCAGGTTCTCCAACTTACAGGGCCTCTGCAACTTCACTGGCAAAATCATCGGTGAAAAACCCAGCGTTTCCCCCGTGTGGCACCTCCCAAGGGAACCGTTTCGGGTGGCACCTCCCAACGCTCCGAACCAGCGCCAGGCCTGGAAGAATCTGCGCGGTGAGCGCATCAGCCAGGCGAAGAAGTCCAACGCCCTGCAGGCGCGGCGGCGCAACGGTGGCAGGGGGGGGCCGGGCGGAGGAGGTGACCCTGGGGGGATCGGATGGTCTGATGGGGGAGGAGCTGAGCCTCAAAGGATCCCCTGCAGTGCGGGTAGATCTGATATGACGGCGCCCATTTTTGTTGTTGAACTTCTTTATGTCAAGAACTCCCGTTTGCTTCGACATCTGGGTGGATTACAGCTATGAACTTAGCTGAATTTAGTTTTTTTGGGATATGATTGAATTACCATATAGCCACTGAAAGCCAGCAAGACACAGCTGGTGATTCACCAGCCTTTTTCAGGGGTGCAGATGGGTCTGCCGGAAGTTCGGCTCAGGCTCAACGTCGGCGCCACAGATGTGGTAAATCAATCAACGTGCAGTTCTTGCCCTAGCTCAGCAGCTGTTGTGAGTTGCCATTCAAATATTGATAAGTATAGACCACAAGACATACGGATCATTGCACAGGTATAGACATTTGTCATCAAAAATTGGCTGAAGGCCTATTGATGTAGGTGATTATCTGGCATGTGATCTGCAACGATATGTGTATGATTGCGTACGCTAGGTATGAGACAGATTCACCCAGAATTTCACAGGTCTCTACGTACACTATAGCGTTTGAAGGTTCCGGGGCATCGTATGCGATGCTTCTGTCGTTCAACGAGCTTTGTGAGGAAGCCGAACGATGCTGCCAGGGTCGTACTGCAGATGCCACAGCTGACGTCATCTACCCGGAACGGCTGGTGATGGAGGACGGGCAGGGACCTGTCGAGCCTTCCTTCGAAGAGGAGCAGCAGACTGCCTCGGGAGAGGATCATGGGCAAAATGCTGAGGGCACGGTGCAACGGAACAGCATACGCTTCAACAAGATGACGAACATGCGACACATGGAGATTGACGAAGAGTTCACGCGGGGCATTGCATTGCATCGGGCACTGAGACACCCTGAGTTGTGGACATCTCCGCAGGAAATCCGAAGGAAGAATCAGGCCACAAAAGTTTGGAACCTTTCAGAAAAGGTCTCGAGGTTTGATACGTTCTTGTCGCACACGTGGCGAACCAAAGGCAGGTGGAAAATCCTTGCCTTGATGATACAAACTGGTTGGCTTCATGGAATGTTAGCTTGGTCCATTGGACTTGCTATGATGCTGTGTTTGCGGCGTTTTGACATTGTCACCGATCCATGGACAGCCATCATCGTGGCTGGTGGTCAAGCACTCTCAACTCCGTTGAGTCCATGGACCATCGTTGTTTCAGAGCTTGCCTTGCTGATCGGTTTGTACTTCTCTCCTTATTTACCGTTGAGAACGCAAATGTGCTTTTTCGATGCGGCATGCATTCACCAAGGAGAATCTGAGATGTTTGAACGTGGTATTTATGGCATTGGCGGATGCCTTTCTGTGGCACAGGAACTGCGAGTCTTGTACACATCAAAATACTTGTCGTCTCTGTGGTGTGTTTTTGAGATTGCGGGATTTCGCAAAGTAAAACCAAAAGGAAAACTCACTTTCTCACCACTATTTGTTGAGCGATCGACAGTTATTTGTTCCTTGATCATGTTTTATGCTGCATCCTCAATCAACTTTGTTCTTGTCTTCATAGATGTCGAGTTTCGAGAGAGGTACACTCTCATGTTACATGTTACAGTCTTGCTGCTACCGATGATTTTTGTGGTTCACACGATGCGACTCAATTACAGGAAAAAGAGTTGGCTGATGTTTGATTTGAAGACTTTCAACGTTGACAAACTGATTTGTGCTTCTGACTTTGACAGGGATTTTATTCTCAGTGCCATTGAAGCCTGGTATGGTAGCAGAGAAGCTTTCAACGCCTTTGTTCAAAATGATCTTCGTGAGGAACTTCTGAGTTTGTTACCATCGCCTCACCTTCCTTGCTCCTATGCGACTTTGATACTTTCCAGTCAGGTCGCCTGGGTTTTGGATTGGTGTGTCAGTGTCCAGAAAGCTGGCTTCCATGGACAGGTTCTTCTTCGTAGTTGGATCTCCAGCTTGGTATTTTTCATTTTTTGGTATTGGTTCGCCTTCAATGGCATTTTCTATCTGAGTGACCGCGCTGCTCCGTTTGGACCCAACTGGCTGCTTGACTGGTGCAAGACTCTCGCAGTGGCGGGCGTCATGTTCTCCTTCACGTTGACGGGGTTTGCTCTGTGGGTACAAGTCTGTCAGACCGACGGGTTGGTGAACTTTGTGTGTTTTACGGCATTTTCTTTGCTGCTTCCATGTCTCATTTTGAACCCTTTCCAAATCTGTCGACCGCGAGAGAGAACATCCAAGGACGCCGTTGGCAAATCATAAGTTGGCGCGGCCCCACGTTTCACCCAGTTGTGCCACTTGTGAGTTCGGGTGCCATGCGCAACTGGCAGATCCCTTGGTCGCAACCTGGGTTACAGCTCGTCCCACTCATCGTTGCTTTCGGTGTGCACATCCGCGGTTGATTGTGGTTGGATCTTCTCTAAAAGCTCAGACCTATAGGTGTTGACACTGAAGAACCAGATTTCGCGGCTTGATTCTTTTGCTCCACGTTAGGTGGCACAGTCACGGCCCAGAAACTATGAGCTCAGGAACATTTCGACATCAAGAAAAAAGAAGCACCCAGCTGTTTCTTGTTGTGAAGGTTTACCCGGCTCTTCAGCCGATGGCATGATGCTAAATCTGGCTAACAGGCCGTTTGACAGTATTGGAGATCAACCGGGAGATCAGAATACTACACAGTGGTACCCCGTGGGGCTCGCTAACTTAGGTTCCAACTAGGGTAACTACACTTATAGAAGATATTAGCTATACTTTGGTGGCTTGTAAAACTGATACCCAGCCCTACCCTTCCAGTTACCTCTATAGTAGGTAACCAGCTGGTTTCTACCATTGCTTTTTAGGGTTGGTTACCTACTATACAGGTAACTGGAAGGGTAGGGCAGGGTTTACCGCTTTGTAGCTGGTAGAGAATGATACCATCGAACTCCAAAAGTCCATCAGAAGCCTTTCGCAAGCTTTCGCAGGGTCCGCAATGTCCCCCGAGATTCGTTGGAAGCAACCATAACTGAGGAGCCAGGGGTATCCCGTTCAATCCCAGCTTAAAGGGGGAGCGATTTAGAGCTACAGGGAGTGGTGAAACCAGATGGTAGATAAATTATTCAACCTCAAATGTCGTGGTGAAACCACATGTTTCCGTCGGCTACCAATCAATCTCAGCAGCATCCCATTAATGTTCATCGTTGATCATTATCAAGCATCATTGGCCACTATCAAGATCAGTCATTCATTCCTACTCAATTAGTCAGTATCAGCCATTCCAACCAGTGTTCCCAATCACAAGATATCATCAATCATTTCTTTGTTTGTTGCTAAGCGCTAATCATCATTCACCACAAATCGTTATTGACCACGATCAACAAGCCTTCATTGCCCGCCATGATATGACCATCATTAATTAGCCATCATCAAGCATCATCACCTATGATTAATCATTATATTCCCTACTACTGACTGTTGGTTCGGATCGCCCTGTTGGTTAATAACCACCATGAACCACCAGCATCGACTATTAACCATAATCAACCATCAACTAAATCGATTATTCACCATTATTGAGCGTACCATCAACCCCCATCAACCCCCATCAACCACCATCAACCACCCATCAACCACCATCAACCACCGTTAACCATCACTAACCATCAATCATCAATTAACTATGACCAACCATCAACCACCATCGTTCACTAACCACCCATCCACCACCATCCACCATCCTCAACCCGCATCAAACCCTAGTGATTCAGCCTTTTCCGATGGATTTCTGCAGGACGCAGCCCTGGCCGCTGCCGAACAGCGGCTTCCAATCTTGGAGAGGGCTCAGCAACCGCGAGTCGTGTCTCGGATGCTGGCAGTGGGTGTCGGCTTTCCCGAAACGGTGGTTGCAGTGGAGAATCACGCCATGAACATCTGGGTGGACTATAGCTAGCTACCTTAGCTTTTTGGGGTTGTTGGGATATGATTGAGTTGCAATATAGCCACCAACAGTTAGACTTTTAGCAAGGGATCTAAAAGCCACCAAGTTATCGTTGTGGTGAATGGGGTTTGATTCTGTAGTAGTGAATCAAAAGGTATAGCTTCTATTCTAAGCCCCAAGCTGGCTACATGAGTTTTCGTGAGTATGTCAAGGGGTGGCTCTCCCCTACAAATCTTGTTACCCCCCTCCTCACCCTCTTGCCCGACCATCCAATCAATATAATTACTAATCATTGTATGTCGTTTCTTCACCTTTTGGATGCTTGGTGTCCCCTGCTCTAGATTTCGGATGAACCATGTTTTTTGCCGGATTCGCTGGAATTCGGAGCATTTGCGTGAGCCACTGAGCGAGTGCGGTTCAATCCAAGCTTTTTTTTTTCCACAAATCATTGTATGGCCGCATCGGGTTCTTATTTTCATGTTCATTGTCATCAAAGATCATTTTCTTCACTGATCGTTGTCATCACTGATCATTGCCATCATTTTCGTCATCCCTTGTCATCCTCAACTCTTTGTCCTTTGTCTCTCTTGTGCCTTTTGCGAGGCGTGGCAGTCTGGCGACCTGGTGTTTTTCCCTTGCTGTTGCTTTTTTTGTGCTGGTGCTTTTGTGGGCTACAATGCTGAAAGCTGAACACGGAAAACTCCCGTGGATACTCTAGCTTTCATGTCCCCTCTTCTCAAGTGGTGGTTTATGTCCACAGTCTGTAGTGATGATAACCAACAACATTAACCATGATTTCATTATAATTAAACATTAACTAGCCAGCCACTCATGGCTCATGATGATGATGATGATGATGATGATGATGATGATGATGATGATGATGATGATGTTGATGTTGGGTTTTGGAGCTGTCATGACTGTTGTGGTTGTTGTAGCAATTGTAGCGTTTGTTGTGTTTGTTGTTGACGTTAGCTTCCGAGCTGTATGGATTATGCACACAGCAAGGCCATCACAGGCCTATATGGCTCGGCTGTGGGTCAAAACCCTCGTCCCCTGGTTCCCCTATCATCAACCATTGTTTTCCCTATAGGTTGTTGGTTATTATCCACCACTATGGATGGTTAAGATTGACCCATATCCACATTGGTGCACCATGACACACGACCCATGATTTACATGTTGCTGATATCATCTTGCACCCTGGCTCACCTGCAAATGGGATTTCCACCGTCTGAGCTGAGAAAAGCTGCTGTCAAGAAGTATCCACTGTCATGGTAAGCAGCATCCAGTTCAATGGGAGATTCTCGCCAGGTGAACATGTACCTGAGGGTACAGTGAGAAGTTGGTTCAGATTCGCGGTTTGACAAGCGATCATTATACCATTAGCCTGGCACCCAGCTGTTCACCCTAGCTGTAAGTGTGGTTAATTAAGCTTCATCATTTAACAGGCTGGTTATATCCCTTAAGTGTAACTAGTATCCAGCTGTTGGACCTAATGATAAGTCCACTTACCGTTGACACAAACTCATGGGCCTTGTCCCGAGGTTATCCAGAAGAAGACCCTGAGCATGCCGAGGATCTGCTGGCTCTGAGAGATTGACCGGGCCACCATGGTCTTGTGGTCCTGTGCGCGGAGGATTTGATAATGGTTGTGATTTTCGATGGTTAGTAGGTACCACCATAGCCATGGACAAACCCAGCTGTGAAACCATTTTTGTTACTTATTATCCCCTGTTGTTAACCAAAATAAGCCATAATGAACCACCAACCACCCATATTGTTGGTTGGATCAAGCTATTCGGCAATCGCCATCGCTGTCACGAAACCAGCATGCACTACCGGGATGTCGTGGGCTTGAACCGTGATCAACAACAGTTGGAAGTTGGAAGTCGTTAATTTGTATACGTGTGTGTGTGTGTGTGTGTTTATAGTGGTCAGTGCATGTTTAGTGCGTGGTCAAGTAGTGGTCAATAATGGTTAAAGGTTGGGCGTGAAGCTACAATGCACTGAGTGATATGGCTATGGGTCAATATTTACCAACCAATAATGGTGGTTACTAACCAACAAAGTTTAGGGAAAACAATGGTTAATGATATAGGAACCAGGGGTACGGGGGTTTTGACCCACAGCCATATATTGTTCATTTGCAATGACCACGATCAATTTCTGACTGCTGCAGGTGTTGTGAATCACAGCACTAGCTCCCCTTGGCTTCATGATGCTTCATGCATGCTATGCTATGATTGCTATGTAGGCGTGTTCATGGGCCCCCCTGGACCATCTAAACATGGTAATTTCTATTGTGGACCGTGGACCACCCAATCTTGCGCACGGGAAAATCATGGTGAATCATTCATGCACCAACATTGTTTTTTAAATCGCAATCCCAAAATGTTATGATATATAATGTGATTTACCGTTTATCAATATTGGATTGCTATCCCTATCAAGACCCTGCAAGGCAACAATCCTCGTTGATGACCAATCAACATTCCTATCCAAATCCTTACATGTATCAAAGTGGCTCATGCTGTTATGAAGTTATTTGCTTCTCCCTATCTAAATCCCTGCAGGTTATGATAGCAACTGGGACATCTCACCCTGGTAATCAACCTCATAAGGCGGAGAAGCAGCCCCTCCAAACATGGTGAATCACCTTGTCTCTATGAAAATCGGCAGCATCCTTGGAGCGACCAGGAGTGAGTGGGACGACCGACCGGACCAAAACCGGAAACCAGGCGGGCAAACATGGACCAGTGCAAGCAACACTAAACATGCGGTTGTCCACAAACGCTATGTCCCTACTTAGATGTGCAGCTGAGGTTTTCACATCTTTTAATCATGGACCATGGTTATGAACCCCTAGAAGGTAGCCGAACTCACCTCTCGAACCATGGTTAGTTCCCAGTCACTAGGTGAGAATGCTCATCCAAGTATGGCCTGTTGGTATTCCTATTGAGATGACCAGCTAAGGGGTTGGTTGGACCGCCATTTGTGGACAAACCCTCAGGGTTGATACTTAATGGTTGTAAGTTTACAGTATCAACATTTATGCACTAATTACCATGAAACATAGTAAACAACTTTTCATGATAACCAACATTACAGCCCACCGCAATCTGGTTCAACCGCCATTCTTTTCTTATACCCGCCGTCAACCATGGTTTTTCTCACCATGAAAACATCACCTAAAGAAGCGGAAGTGAAGCTCCGCTGCTGTTCACTCTGGGGGATGAGCTCGAAGATTTTCCCTAGTCATGAAGGCACGAAAATCACACTCCGGTAAACTCACCTAGTTGCGCAGAAGATTCACTAAAAAACCAGCTGGTTCACCCATACATATGGTGAGCATTAGTGCCACCAGCTTAGTTTTGTAGAGTTAAGAGATTACATGTCTTATTCTTGTTCCCTATTCTCCCCCTATGGTTGGTGATTCACCATCATCATCAACCATCATCGGCCATCATCTACTATGATTATATTCTGCATTATTGTGGGTTATTATTCCTTGTTGGTGATTCACCATTATTAACCAGCATCATCAACTAGTCATCATCATCAACCATATTGTTAGCCATCAACTATCCATCATTCACCAGTACAGTACGAAGTGTACCATTAACCACCATCAACCACCATTCACGATCGCCAACCATCATAAACCATCATGAAACACCACTATGACACATCATTTCGACCATCATTAAGCAGCATCAACCCTCATTAACCACCGTGAAAACCACCGTGAAAACCACCGTGAAATCCACCGCAACCATCGATACCTTGGCTGGTGCCGCTTCTGTGAGGCTTGCTGTCCTACACTGGAAGTGCCTTGATTCAGCTCCCAAAGCTCATCGACGAGAGAGGCCCTGGCTGCAGTGCGATCCTTCCGGTTCGTGGTGCCGCACGTCGTGATTCGTGGTGAATGATGAGAAATGATGGGGCACTAACATGGGTGAATTATGATGGTGAGATATCACTAATGAATGAATCTTTGATGATCTTGGATGATGGTTGACATAAAGATTTCTGGTGAGTTCATGGGTCACTGGGTGAATTACAGCTGCTACCAGCTAGCTTTTTAGCATTTTTGGGATGTGATTGATTTACCATTGTACGCCACTAAAGCCGTTAGACTTTTAGCGAGGGATCTAAAAGCCAGCAAGTCATGACTAATGATGGATGATGATGGTTGACTAAACGATAAATAGGGTTCAAGTGTTCGATAGATTATGCTGAATGCTGGTTAATGATGATAAATGATGATTAATGATGGTCAAAAATGATTCATAAGCACCTCCCACACGAAGTTCCTTCATGACGCGCCAGGCCACTCAAAATCTGAGTCCTCATTGCCGAGATGAAGAAAAGATCTTCACCGTGGACCAGTCAATTGTTTGTGTTGCATGTGTTGCAGTGAAGTTCTGGTATGTGCGAATGCTTGCTCCCCAATAGAACTCAATATTTGTGGTTAAGTTGGTTGAATATGACTGCTATCCCCACACATGTGTGTTTTAGGTGGGGGTCAGGTGTCAAGAGCAACCAGAATATTTTGGAGATTACAGGCATGCATGGTGCATTGAAAATGTCATGCGCTGCCGCAACTTGTCAACCTTTATTGCACTAAAAGTGCAAAGTGATGGGAAGGCAAGGTTCCAACTGTTTCACACACAGTTATTCCAATGGATGTGGATGTGACGGATAGATGTTGAGGGCAAAACGAGCGCATCAACAAGATTGCCAACACACAGCAGTTAAGCGCTTAAAAGTGGGAAGCCACAACCGCAACACAACACGCAACATACTCGCTGTGATTCCCTCTAAAACCAGGTATACGAGACAGTGCTCACCCTCTCCGTGACATCCAATTATACATCCATTGTGTCGTCAGCGCGACGGAAAACACTTCGGGCGGGTCCGCAGGTGAGTGAATTGTAGACGAACGAGTTGGTGGAAGTACAATGGTAAAACCCAGAATGGAGATGTGTCATCAAGAAAAATGGTCGATCATTCATATCTTCATAAACGCGGAAATTCCGTTATTCATAGTTGGTTGCAGTAAATTATTCAGGTAATGGTGGTTTCCTCGTATTTATCCTGTAAACCAATTCCTTGAATAAGGTGGACCTGTGTTGATTGATCATGGCTAATGATGATGTTTATAGAATGATGGTTGATGGTGATTGACGGAGGTTAATGGTGGATATCGAATGGTTGGACTGGTTGGCTAGTGATGATGCTTGATGATGGATATTTGATGGTTGGAATGGTTGGCAAATGATGATGATGGATATTGAATGATTGGAACGGTTGGCTGATGATGATGCAATCATCCAGTTAAAAAGAAAAGAACAAGAAGCATTTATGGCAATAAACCCAACCATAGTTGTGGCGTATATACCCCCAGTGAATGGGGGAGCACCTCCATTTTAAAGAAACCACCATGTACCTGGTTTCTAAAGGGAATCATATACCTTGGTAATAAACCCAACCATAGCTTTGGGGTACCCCCCATTCTGAGAAAGCACCAGATATTAACCACTCAAATGGGGAACCCCCAAAAAATGTTTAGTTCATCAGTTGATCACTACAACTTCTTAATAAACTGGACAATTTAGGGGTAACCATGGGTAACCCATATTTTCTTAGAGGCTCATAACCACATTTCGGTAAGTTACCCTTTGGTAAACTAACATAGCAATGGAAAATCCATCATTTATATCTGGTTCCCCAGGGTTTCCTATAGAAAGATTGTCGTTTTCCATTGCCATGTTAGTTTACGTGAGGGTACCGCACTTGATAACTGTTGGTGTTTTGGATCAATCTGCTCCTTCTCCCTCCGTTTTTCGGCTCGAGTGAGTGGACTCAAAGGGGGGGCAGCAGTACCGCGACGGTACTGGAACACCACTGAAGGTTACAGGCCTGTTGCGTTGCTCCAGGGAAACGTCGCTGGATGGGTGTTGCGAACAACAGGATTGGTTGATAACTCATGGAATCATTGATGGTCAATAGTTTATAATGATTGGCTAATGGTTGCATCAACTTATGGTTCACAATGATCAATAATGGTTAAAAATGGTCAGTAGTGATTAATAATGGTTAGTAATGCTTGACGATGGTAATCATAGGGGTAATTGACCAGCAATAATGGTTGATTAAGCATCCGATATGTACATCTCATATGCGATACTGGATCACCAGCTATTCATGGCAAACCATTGGGGTGGTTTCTTGATATGTTTGAGATGGATCTACCATTATACTGGGCTATGATTGATTTACCATATGGCCGCAAACAGTTAAACTTTTAGCAAGGGATCTAAAAGCCCCTTCATTATCCAAACATTGTAATAAACCAAACATTTTTTGGGTCCCCTGTTTTGAGAAACCACCATATGGAGCTACCATGATTTAATAAGTTCTTGGTTTCTTGATATGGAGTCTCCTACCTCTCTGGTGAACTGTTTGTCCTATCGGCCCTTCTCCTTTCGGGCACCAGGCACGGTGGTTCCCCACCGCTGCTTGCCACCTGTCAGTGTGAGCAGCAGCAGCGTCACTTCCGTAGCCACAATCTAGCTTTAATATGGTTTGACACCATCAACATCGTTAACGATGGATAATGACATGACATGTCGAGGACCACAGTGATTATTGATGATATTGAATATAGGGATCAAAACCAGCAGCAGTGACTAATTACCGCCCATGGGATCCTCCAACAATAGTATTGATTATTTAGAACCAATAATGCGTCGATGAATGATGAATCATCTCATAAACACTACATTCTTGAGTTACTTCAACCTCGAACAAAGCAATTGATAAACAATCATGATTGGCATTTTTTAAAGTTTTGCAAGATGGATAACCTGCAATACTTGAATATAATCATCAAAAGTTAGATAGATGGATATACACGCCAACTTAAAGGTTTCTGCGGTGGTAACACATGGGAATTTCTCAAGGCATAGGTGGCCTAAAACTGGATGAAGTTTATTACTATCAATGCTTAATAACTTGGATGACAACTGGGGGTCCCCTATGACTTGAGAAAGACCCACATCAACCCATGATACTGCCAAACGATGATTGAGTTGATATAAATGTTCAATGATCAACTGAATTGATAAGGATTTTCCATGATTATTTTTCAACTGAATGATTGATCAATGAAACATCATAACTCATTATCATAAATGAAACATCATTGATTAGGTGTTGCAGTTGACACATCCTCATTCATCAATCATTCACTTGAAAATCAGTTTAAAAAACAAGCAACTAAGCAACCCACCAACCATAGTTGCTTAGCTGATTGCATCAACCCACCAGCCGCAACCAACTAAGCAACTCATCAACCAATCAGTTGGTCGACCTTCAGTCACCGAACCCCCAGGCGGCCCCGCACACGGGTGCAAATCGACTCGCCGTATGGCCAGCTTTGCATCGAAACGACTGGCGCAGGACGGCAGGATGAGGGCCGGTTGCATCCCGGGCACATAGCCGTTACATTTGGTTTAGATGATCCGTGAGTGATTTTAGGGTTTCCCAAATTTAAGAAACACCCATCAATATATCAGTTGTGGTTTCTTGGTTAGATTGGGTATTTTCTATCCACGATATTATGCCCATATATATGTATTTATCAGGTATGATATGTCATATCATGGTGGTTTTACTGTCATGAAGCATGGAAATTACATCCCACCAGATACCTACGATATCAATAAGATAAGACAAATCCATTTTTATCCATGATAGACATCAAAGGACAAGGTACTTTTGTTGCCCCCACACTTGCTTGATATCACCCTGGCCGTGCTCGCACCGCAGGCATCTTTGTTTTTTGTGGCAAAGGGTTCTCTCTGAATCACCGCTATCTAAGACATTGGAAGTAAACCACAGATTCTGGTGCCCAATTTGACATTGGTACCACGCATCAGTATTTGCAAACACCACGAGGCAAGGATATCAACTTACCCCGTCAGCCAGTAACAGTGCTGCGCGCCTTCGCGCACCAGCCTGACATCACTGGTGGACTGCCACCCCCAAGTCCCAACGGGGCGAACGGTGCGTCGAGGAACGAGCCGCCTTTAAGAAGGACCATCCTTTTGGGTTCTACGCGAAGTGCCGAGAATCTGCACTGCCACGGCGAAGGGTCAGAGGATGGACGGATTGAAATCTGGAGCATGTTGAAACAACCAACATCAACTGACATCAATCAACATCTATCATCAACCATCCTGGGTGGATTACAGCTATGAATTTAGCTCAATTTAGCTTTTTTGGGGATATGATTGATTTACCATCGTTCGCCACTAAAGCCGTTAAATTTTTAGCATCCGTTATCTAGTTCAGCCAGCAAGCATCATCAGCCATCAATGAATCATCACCAGCTTGTTACCATCATCAATCAGCTTATTAACCAGCTTATTAATGATCATTAACATTAATTAACCATTTATATTAATCTTACCCATATATACATATATATAGTAACCATTTATATTAATCTTACCTATTAATATTAACCATTAATCATCAATCAGCTGATTCACATCATCAGCCATCATCCACCCACCAGGATTGTCGTAGTCACGCCTAGTGGGCTGCCAAGCTCAGATGTACCAACCTCAGTGGCGCCAGGTACGCACCCAACGAAGACGGCAAGGGACAGAACGCCCGGAGCTCGGCCAGCACCGGAGCTGCCCCGTGCCTGGTTGATGGGTCGTCCGGAGATTGATGCCACCTGTTTGGGCTTAGTTGGGGAGTATGTTGGTTAATCAATGTAAAAATCACAACGTTCCGGACTGTTGGTTGTGCGTGTGGCGGATATGGGATTCTGTGTTTGCATTGGAATTTACAATAGCAAATTGCCTTGCATGCCTCCAAGAGATGGTTCATTGTTCGACTCGGTTTTTGTCTTACCACTTCAGCCAGTTGTTGTCCTTTGAAACATCACCAACATGGACAAGTTGTGAACATAAGATTGAACATGGATACCAAAAATCATGGAAATATGCCACCAACAACCAGTTCAAAACTTTAAACCTACTCCCACAAGAAACAGAATCAACACGACCATCGACCCTGTCCCAACAAACAACACATCAACGTGACCTCGGCCTGCATCCACGAACGTGCTTGCGCGTAGCATGCACGTAGCACCAACGTAGCATCCGCGTGGCATCCACGCGCTGCATGCGCGTGCGCCCCCCCCCCCCCGCCCCACCCCAAGAAAACGCGACCTGAAAGAGAAAAACAAAAACGACGCTGTGCCTATGGCACCTGCGCACACGAAAACGCGCGCGGCCAGGCAGACGGAAGGAATAACAATAATAATAATGACGGGTTGATGGTTAATAATGGGGATGGTTAAGAAGAGGGATGGCTTATAGGGATGAATGGTTATCAAACCCATTAATTAATACTATAGCTTGGTATTACAAGTCGTAGTACCAGGTCTGTGCTGCACCTGTTGAAGTCAGTCAGCTTGAACATCCATCGTCCAATGATGCTTCAGCGGAATGAATGCCCAAGGATGGGTGTGCTGAGCAACCAACATGCCCATTAATCACTAGGCATCATCAACCATCAATCACCAAGCATCATTGCTTCCCCACTCTTCGCTCTTCGCCAAGGTCTTCAAGTGGAATTGTGGCATTCCAGGAAGAGCCAAGGGCCCTTGGGAGGCTGCGGTGCGGGAGGTGGCCATTTGTAGTGGCTGAGGCCCTTGGAGATTAGTGATTGTTGGTATGGTGGTTTCTCGAGTCATAGGGAACCACAAAAATGGTTGGTTCATAATTATAAATGGCTCATAGAGGATGATTTAGGGGTACCCCTATTTTGAGAAACCACCGTATGGACTAATTAGCCGCTAGTACTAGCTAATAATGATAATATGGTGGTTCATAATGGCTAGAAATGGCTACTGATAGTAGAATGGCTAGTCAGGGTGGTTCATAAGGCTGGTTAATAATGGTAAACCTGTATCCTTCAAAAGGCTTATTTCATGGTCTTTAGTTCAACCAATACCCTGGAAGGGTCTTGGAAGGTGATAGTGGTTGAGAATGGTTTGGTGAACTAGGAGTTGATGAATGGTTCGTCACTGGTTGATGATGGTTAATTATGGTAAGTACTGGTTAATAATACTGATGAATCATCAAGAACATTAATGATGGTTAATGATCATAAGATTGGTTGGTACTGGTAGTGAATAGCATTTTTTTACACTTTGTACAAGTAATGAAACAACATTGCGCTTCCTGGCGGTTAATGGTTAATCAATAAACATTACATGTAACTTATGATTACTACACAATTCCTAATGATAACAACAAAGCTAATCATAATGATAGTAACGATATGATAATAATGCACCATTCAAATCATCACACTTTGGGAGCCAATTCCCTTAGTTCAGTGAATCTTTTTGAGATTCGTCAGCTGATTGGGATACCGGGTGAGATGCACGCTCTGGTCCACTAACCTGGAAGTGGAATGGCTGGTTTTACCTATGAAAACCGTAGTTATGAGCTTCCAGATTAGGGACCATGTAAGGGATATGATTGGTGACTTATATAACATCACACCAAATTGTGGTGGGAATATGTCAGGTTATAGCTAGTACTGTAGGGGTTCTTCACGCATGTGTATATACAAGGGTTATGGCATCCTCCTGCTGATTGAAGCTGGACTTTCTGCCACGGAAATCTTCACTTCCTCGTTATGAATTGCATATTTGTTTGGTGTCGTGGCAGGTATTTGCCTACGCACACGACAACACGATCGATAGAGCCATATCTATATGCATAGATCTATAGATGGTTCGATGGTTAGATTTTTGGGCAAGTTGTTGTTCATACATATTTAGAAGAGGCATAACAACACAGTCACACATGTATCTTCAATCCTACATGCACATGTTTGCTTTTTCCCCACCTGTCAGGTGAGGGTTGTTAGATTTTATCAGAGTTGACTGCCTCTCCTCCTCCTCCTTCTCCTCCTCCTTCTCCTTCTCTCGCCGGACCTCAACCACGACCAAGCGCGACTAGTGGTTGCTGCCGGACCTCAACCACGATCATGTATGCCTACTGGTGGCTGCCGGACCTCAACCGCGACCATCTGCGGTCAGTGGTGGCTGCCGGACCTCAACCGCGACCATCTGCGGCCAGTGGTGGCTGCCGGACCTCAACCGGTCAGAAGAGATGTCAGACAGAATGTCAGAGAGAATGTCAGAAGATATGTCAGAAAGAATGTCAGAAGAGATGTCAGAAAGAATGTCAAAAGATATGCCAGAAAGAATGTCAGACAGAATGTCAGAAGAGATGTCAGAAAGAATGTCAGAAGAGATG
>VSDK01024565.1:25515-51818 GCA_009767595.1 Symbiodinium kawagutii
AAGATATGTCAGAAGACATGTCAGAAAGAATGTCAGAAGATATGCCAGAGAGAACGTCAGAAGATTTGCCAGAAAGAATGTCAGAGAGAATGTCAGAAGATATGTCAGAAAGAATGTCAGAAAGAATGTCAGAAGATATGTCAGAGAGAATGTCAGAGAGATTGGCAGAAGGTATGTCAGAAAGAATGTCAAAAGATATGTCAGAAAGAATGCCAGAAGAGATGTCAGAGAGAATGCCAAAAGATTTGCCAGAAAGAATGTCCGAGTAGACAGTTGTCAGAAAGAACGTCAGAAGATGTGCCAGAAAGGATGTCAGAAAGAATGTCAAAAGGTATGCCAGAGAGAATGTCAGAAGATTTGTCTGAAAGAATGTCAGAAGGTATGCCGGAGAGAATGTCAGACAAAAGTGGAGTCAACAAGCGGTGATGACATGACATGGTGGGGATCACTCGAAGTAAAGTAATTATACACTTTTCGTTCTTGGTATGTTTCGGCGACTGGGCAGCTCCCCCAGAGCCCCGGTGAAAGCAACATGTTAAGACCCGCGGGGATGTTCAATTGAGCAATGCGGAAAAGTAACACGGTCTATGGTCGATGCAGCTTAGGCAATACCAAGGAATTGGCGCTTGATTACTAGTGTTGGTTGGAAAATCACTAGCAGCTGAAGCCGTTGGCTACCTTTCTCCACAACTTGCCATGATCGCAATGGGAGACGCTACTGTGTGCACCAGTTTGGAGGTCAAGTCCAGCCTGTTCCTAGCCATGTCCAGCCACCGCTCCTTCGCAGGGCGCCACGTATGCTCTGACGATGGAGTTCACGGAGGATTATCCCAGCAAGCCACCCAAGTGCAAATTTGCACATGTGCCACGGCGAGGGCCATGTGCTTGGGGGCTATGAAACTGGTAGCCCGGGTAATATCTCCTTCACTGGCAAGTGTTTGTTTATTGCTCACCTTGGCCGGGAAGAGCGCGGGGGTTGGAGAGCTCATGGCGAAGATTGTGAGTCATGATGGATGGTTTAGAGCTGATGGGTGGATGATCATGATGATGATCATGATTAGATTGAGCTTATTGCGATCAGGACCTCCATCCAATCCAATGTTATGGCCATAAGTTTGCCTTAATGACCGACCTCAGTGGTGTGCTTATGTGCTTTGTTGCTGTGAAGTTGTTGTTGTTTGATGGGAGACTCCTTTTTCCAGAAAATCGAATCACTAAAAGTTCGATTTCACCAAAGGTATTCGGCAGATTTCATTGACCTTGATGCAATGGAAACATCGATGCCTCACTGGCTAGCCGCTGGCAGTCCCTAAGCTGAAAAAAAAACACCAATGTTTAACATATAAAAACCCAAGGATGTTGGTGTAAATCCAGGGACGTTTGCGGATTTCCTCTCGAAAGCCCCTCGCCCTTGAAATGCTGGATCTTTGTGATGAACAGCTCAGGGGTTCACCTTACTCCAAGCTGTTCCGAAAAGGACGTTTTTGTGGATGGGTATGTCCACGGGGTTGTAACCAGTGGTGAGTGATGTGTTAATAAGAATGATGACCAACAACCAACAGGTCAACATTTAATTCCCATGAATCACTGACCACTGGCCAAGATCATTGATTTCCAATCCCTAGAACCACCATCAGTCTAAACACCTACCAGGGTCCTAGCATTTATGGTGCCACCATGCTGGGGACAGCGCGGATACAGCGCCAAGCCGCCAAGCCGCCAAGCCAATCAGGTGCATGGCAAGCCGCTCTTCCACCCCAATGTCTACCCCTCAGGGACGGTGTGTCTTAGTATCCTCAACGAGGATGAGGCCAGACTGCTGGGGCGGCAGGAAGGGAGGGGCGCTGTCAAGAGCTCTGTGGTGGTTCGGATTCGCATATCCATTGTGTAACCTGGCCTATGCTTCCAGTTGCCAGCCAATAGTAGCCAACCCTGGTTGCAACAAGCTGGTAGAAGAGCTCGTTACCAACTCTTTCATGATCACCTCCATAGGGCTCTTATTGAAGGACCATCCCAAGTCTCGATCCGGAACCATCGCACTTTACTGCTGATGACATTGGTGCACAATCAGTCGAAGCAGGTCTTATGATGTGCAACCATATCCAAGGTGATGTGCAACCATTTGCACCATCACAATTTACTGCTGCTTCATGATATGGCTGTGGGTCAAAACCCCGTACCCTTGGTTCCCCATCATCAACCATTGCTTTCCCTATAGTTTTGTTGGTTATCATCCCCAATTCTTGCTGGTTGATATTGACCCATAGCCATATGCAACCATCTCCAAGGTCAGCAGGTCGTATCCTAGAGATTTGTTCGAACACTCAGTGTGGAGCCGACCGTGCCCATGGCGCGACGTCGCGTGAAAATCGCTGGCCAGCGACAGGGAAATATGGTCAAGAAGAACGAGGATTTAAGGAATAATGATGCTTAAATGATGGTTGGCTTTAAGCTATAATTTGTTGATACTGGTCAACAAATTTGGTCAATCACAATGATGATTCTGAACCGAGAAGAACTACGAGCTTCGCAAGGCGGTTGATTCGTGAGTTTTTGCAACGGTGGTTCAACGATTGCCGCCATATTGGGGTTGTTGTTATTAGCAATCTGCTAATCAGTAGTGGAAACAAATTGGGTTAACTTGGGTCAAACGACAATATCAAGGCCATACCTTGATCTTGGCACGTGATGACTCAGAAGAAAAAACAAAATCAGCTATGCTCTGATTGGTTGGTCCCCGGCCGAGGTGGGCTTTCCGTGTTAGTGCACTTGGGTTACTAACCTGGACAGCAAGCTAACTTTTGGTCGGTACGTCTAGCGAGCTAATTAGTTTATGAACCAGTCTACAAACAACAATTAGTTCCAAATCTGTTTCTCAAGTTATCTTTAATTTGCTTTTGTCGAATGGGTGGCTCAATGGCTCAACAGTGGTTGATGTTCGATGTGATTTTGTTTTTGGTTCTCAAGAATTATTGACCCTAATGTTGGTTTCTGATTAGTGTAACCCCCCCTAAAGTAATGAAAATAGATGAAACCAACAGGTAGATACTAATCAGAAACCACCATTAATTAACCACACCGAAATGGCAACCAACTTGTGACCCTTGAGGGGCTGGCGCGGGTACAAGGGGCGGCTGCAGGATTGGAAGCCTGCTATCACAATCCGTCAGATTCTTCTGGGAATCCAGGCGCGCGAAGATGGGAGAATGACACCGGTTGGTAGTTTCAAGCCATACCAGTGGTTAACCAGCAATAGTAGTGGAATGGTATGGTTAATAATAAGTGGTTAACACTAGCAATTGTTTAACCACTAGCCAGTGTTTAACTAGCTGGTTAATGGTTAGTAATAGGGAATGATAATCAACAATAGTAGTGGATATACCAGCAATATGGCTGGTGGTTTCAATCATTTCCTATTTTCCAATTTTTCTGAATTACTTAAGTAGCAAATGGTTGGTTGGTTGACAAGTGTATTTTTCAAAGGGGGGTTCAACCACCAACCAGGACATCTCTGAGTTCCATCACCGTTCAGCAAAGGTGGGTAGTGGTGCTTGATTAGCATGGTGACCAATCATCAAAAAAATGAAACCCACCATCACCACTGCCACCACCGCCACCACCCCCACCACCACCACCAACAACAACAGCAACAACAACAAAAACAACAACAACAACAACGACAACATCAGGCCGGAACTATTGAGTTGCCCCTTCATAGTGTCTGAAAGGTGAAGCGGTGCATCTCTGCATGAAAATATTCGTAATGGGGCACACCGGGAACACTGCTGCGATTCCCTGCAGCCTTGTTCCCCCATCGAAAATCAGCGTTCTTCAACACAGCATGGATTCTATGGCTGACACTGGATGTATAATGGTTTTTCAGAAACCATTAATCAACTAGTAAAGGTTCATTAGCTGGTTAATGGTTGATAATGATAGGTTAATGCCAACCCTGATAATGTGTAGCATCCCAAATCAATAGACCTATGGTTCGGGTACTTACTGTCCCCTCTCATTAGCCACTACTGGCTGGTGGTTTAAAACTTTTCTATTTTTTCAGTAATTATTAACACATGGTTGGCTGACTCGCACATATTTTGTATGACGGGGTAGTGCAACCACCAACCAGAGGTGATAACCAGCAATCTTGTAGGGACATATCCGGGATTATCAATGGCTATAACCGCCAACGTATCGAGTTGATGGCTGATTGAAACCACCAACAACGTAGGCTTAACCTGACCATCTTTTCATAGGGTTGAAACCTCTATGTTGTTGATAGGATTTAATAGCCTTGGTCATCAATGGATTATAGGATTATCAACGGCTATATGTTTCAACCCCTACGACATTATATGCTTGAAACCTATATGTTTCATAGGATTATCAATGGAGTATATTTTTTCCTGTAAGCTATCTATTTCCTAAAACTGTAGGGTGTAATGGCTGTATGTTTCCACCTGGCCCTATAGGTTTTCAATGGCTATAACCTTGGTTTGATAAGGCTATAACAACCAGGTTTGAAATCCATATCAATGGTTTTAAAGGCTATATCCTTGTCTTTTTCTGATTGAAATCTATATCAATGGCTATTTAACCTTGATTGAAAATGGTCAATGAGTCAATAATAGGGTATAATTCCCAACACTAGAGGTTCTTTAAAGGTGTATGGGGTTACCAACACTAATGGCTATACCGGCTATGCCCTTGGTCTAACAACTGATAGGATTAGCAATGGCGCATGTTTTTTTCCTAAAAGCTACCTGTTTCCTAAAACCCAAACGGGTTAATGGCTATATTTTTTCCATGGCTATACTCGTGCCGAAACTCGGTGGTTCAATATACCCTTGGTTAACAATGATATTTATTCAATTGGGTAATATTGGTAAAGCCATTAACCATTGAAAACATACCCTTGGTTCAAAAAGGTGCCCCATGTCGTGCCGAAACTCGGTGGTCGTTTTGTCGGCTCCAGGATCTGCTGGACAATCCCAACGCAGCTTCACCCGCGCAGGACGTGATGCGTTGGCAGGGTGCGGTTCACCAGGATCTGGCAATGAGAATTGGTGAAGTCATGGGGAAATAAATGGTTAGTAGTGGTTGTTAGTGGTTAGTAGTGGTTAACGATGTTTAAGGATGCTTAATAATAGTGGTTGATAATGGGCATAGTCTTAGTAGTTGTTGATAATTGTTCAGAATGGTTCATGATGGTTCATAATTGTCGTTAATGCTTGAAAATTGTCAATAATGGATGTGATAATGGTTAAGAATACTGTTTTTTGAACTCGTGGTTAAACTAAGTAGTGGTTGACTAATGGTTCATGCTTGATAGTTAGTTGAAACAAACATAATGGTGAAGTACAGTGGATGAACTGATGATTCAGTATAATTGGCTAAACAAGTAGCGAATGCAAGCTTTACTATAGTGGTTGAACAATATATTGGATTAATGGTGAAGTATAATGGTTAGACAAGTGGTTTACCAGTGAAAGGTTTGCTATCAAAGATATCTTCTACTATCATTTCTAATTATAGCAAACCAAATGGTAATATCAATCGTTGATGATCGGTGAGTATTCACCATTGAATGGTCTAAGCATCATGGTGTAGTTGTTGGCTATTGGTGCTTATGATCAGCTGAGTTAGTGGTGAACCACTAGTGGGTTCATAATCGTGGTAGAATATTTTGATTCATCTAATGCTTCCTATCGACTTGGTTTTTTGGCACTGGGCTCGTTTCATGCTTCAGAAATAGCCAGGAGTCAAGGTTGTCTCAGAATGAGCAACGTGACCATGTTGACGAGTAGATGAGAACTCGACACATCACCAGATCAGATCATTAACACTCGTTGTATCTGAGTTTGGTTGATGATGACTTATGATGGTTGATGATATTTGATGATGTTTGATGACATTTGATGATTGCTGATGTCGTTCCCCAGCTGTTGACCATGCCGTTGTCGTGGGATGTTTACACCAGGCTCTATGCGCCCAGGGTTCATCACCCAGGTGACCGCCCCCGGGCGTCCGGAAACGCCAGGAAGAACCATATCGGATGTTCTCCACCGACAAGAACGAATACCTGAGGACGGGAGGGTGCAGCTGTCCAGTGCTGACGGATGATCATCCCATGGCTGGTAACTGCCCAGAAACCATGGTTACTTCAGCCATTCGTAAATGGTACAAGCCACTTAGGGTAGCTATTAGTTAATGGTTGCTAAGCGGTCATTAAGTGGGATGATCATCAAAGTGTTGATGAAGTAACAACCATCATCCACTTTGGTATTGCTTCAAGCTCTTACCTGCCATGTTTGAATGATTTGTTTAACAGTTTTCTGGGTGTGGTTGATACCTTGGATGGTCAATGGCTAGTGCAATCATTAATGGTTAGTTGATACTTAATGGTTGATAAGGGTGTTTCTCAAAATTGGGGGGTACCTCATTATTGAAAAGTAGGGGCGCCCATGATTGGCCAACCCCCCCAAATCATCCAATATTGATCATTTATAGAATTAAATCAAGCATTCTTTGAGGTCCTCCATTTTAAGAAACAATCACACATGTCAATGGTGTCAAATGGTGGTTAATGGTGGTTCACCAGCTTGTTGGGACAATACTCATGCAGTTGATGACTTTGGATGTGAGATGACCATCTAGATTGTGGCTATGGCGGCATCCTGTGGCAGTTTGAGAGCAGTTTGCAAACACAGAAATCATCATGTTTCTGGTGAGTTTTTTACACACTTTGTAAGTTTCCCCAGTAGTAACAAATGGTTGGCTGCGAGGTACTTTTCATGGTTGTTGAAACAACCAGCCAGCTTTGCTGCGAAACGATGCAGTTAGGATGATGATTTTCAGCCCGGGAAGACGAAACAGTTTGAGTGACGTGGAGCCAGTTTGCCAGTTTGGGCTGTGCAGCGAATCATCAGTGATGCCACTCCAACCATCCTAGCAAACAGCCAAGCTCCAGCAACCAGATCCACCAGCACCCACCAGGCACCTACCTACCCAAAGCATCCAGCCGCAGCCCTTGGTTCCTGGCTGCAGAGGCGAGTGAAGAAGCAGGTGGCGGAGGTATCATTGGGTGCGCAGAACTCCGCGTAGTTTGATGGTCGTGAAAGGACCGCACCGGGTGACTGGGGAGGAGTGCAGCTAGCTTCCGCGCTGAGTGTTATTGCTGTGTTGTGGTTGCGGATGGTTGTGGATAGTTCTTGTTGTTTTTGATGTTTTTGCCGTCCTTATTGTTCTTGTTGTTGTTCCTCTTCTCCGCGTGGTTATCATTACTGTTGTTGCTTGTCCGGGGAATGATGATGTCTATTCTGATGGGTGAAGTCATGGTTACCAACCATCATTCACTATCATCAAGCATCATTAATCATGACTAACCATCATCAAGCATCATTAAGCATGGCTGAATAGCTTTAACCAACTTTAAAAAAATGAATTTTCTCCATCAAACATCATCCAACATCATCATCAAGCATCATCATCCGTACCTCACCCTGCTTCTCCCTAACATCTCCCAACATCTCCGAAACCTGGCACCTGGCATCTCCCAACATCTCCGAGTTTTCCGACCCCCCAACTTCGCACGAAAGTCGGCGTGCGCGCGCGCGAGCGCAAGGCTCCACTGCTTGCAGCCCTTCTGGTGAGGCGGGGAGGGTGGCGGGACCCCTGAGGTGGACTGGCGATTGGCGGCGGCGGCTGGTGGCTTAGTAGTGACAGGGAACCAGATTGGTTGGGGTTGGTTGTCATTGATTGGTGGGTTGGAATGATTGGTTATGATTGGTTGGAATGATTGGTTATGATTGATTCTTTGGGATTATTTGGGTGGATTACAGCTGTGAGCTTTGCTTTTTAGTGTTTCTGGGAGATCGAAAAAATTCAACAGGGGATCATCAGCGGCCACCAAGTTATGGTGTCAATGACTATAGGCTATAGCATCTAAGGTATTAGACAGTGAACAGTGAATCATCAACAATTTCGAATAGTTGCAATGGTTCACTCTTGAATTGGGTATGCTGATACAACTTGAACGAATTGGATTGATTCGTTGCTGCTGATTGATTCTGGTTACGACTGACCAGGTGAAGCAATAAGAGAGTGGTGAATAATGTAGTGGGTGAATGCAAGTATTGACAAAGAACCAATGTTGACAACGTCAGTATTGAATAGTATTGATATGTAATGATCCACTAGACATGTTTTATTTATCCTAGGCAATCACAACCAATATTGCTGCAAATATTCCCAAATCGCTTGGTACAAATAAGTTTTTAATCAATGGTAAAGCATCCAAATCTCAAAGAATCAGCAACCATCAAGGTAAATCAAGCTTCACCTGTGATTTTACACTTTTGGTGGTTGCCTTAATATAGTTTGAGATACAACAGTGATACAACAGTTATACAACAGTTATGCATGGGCATGGTGATTCAAAGGGTGGCCCGAATCCACCACTCCAATGATATATACTGTGGTTGTTGATGCAAAAACCATAGGAGGGTTCAGCATCGACAATGTAACATCAAAATGGGACTTGTGCGTATCCATGTCGTTTGTATCATAATGCAATATGGGGTTTCTTAAAATAGGGACCCCCCAAAATGGTTGGTTTATTGCTACAAATGACTATGAATGGATGATTTAGGGCTACTGCTATGCTGAGAAACCACCCAGTAATACAAATGTTCCGCTAACAATGTGACGACCGCCCAATGACCAGCAAGTCCATGTCGTAAAGCCAGGTTTGTGAGCAAACTTAATGCCTGGGAATGTCGGGAGCTCAGGGTCCAGGAGCTTGGAAAGTGGGGGTTGGTACTTGATGGATCATCCCATACCTGGTAAGTGGTTACTAACCACGCTTTTTGCGTCCCACAACTGGGGCGTTCTCCGCGCATGAACGGGAAGTTACTGACTGCTTACTGAGGGGGTCCACCAAGGAACTCAGAATCAACGGTCACATTGAGTACCATGGGCCCAGCGAAAAAACTCGCAAAAAGGATAGGCTTCAAGCCTCCAAAATATGGGCTGTCAACTTCCATAAACCATAAAATGATGCTTTTGGAGAAGTGGTTGGTTTGGTTTGTTGGTCGCTGTTTCTGGCACATTCTTGAAAGCCTTTCTGGGAATATTGATGAGCGGCAGATCCAAAATAACAATCCCTACAGTTCCACTATAAACAGCTGGGCTCCACCATCATGTACCGTCATCCAACATCATCTAGCATCAGCAATATCGGAGGGGGTAATCGATATGGATCTCCCAGTGCAAACGATTCAAGTATGGCTGTGTCCATGATAGTCCTCAAACCTCAGTTGCGCGATCTGCAGGACAGTCAGCAGTTGTTTGCTACATGTGACTATGGGTCAATATTTATCAACCAATTTTCCAGGGATACTAAGGGGTACAGGGTTTTGACCCACCGCCATGCGGGAAACGCCCATAGAAGAGTTGACTGATGGAGCAATGGTTTTCTGACGTGGAAAGCGCATCATTTTTGGGGAATTGGGATTGTGTGCAAGTTTATCAAGGGGTTGGTGAAGATATGAGCTCATGGACCATGGATTTTGATGCGTTGACTGACGGAAGTCCGAAAGGGTCTCTCTGGACCTGTCCAGCACTTTCGCAAAAGATTTTCAATCGAAGGCAACATAAACCTGGAGCTCTTACCTGTGCATCCCAACTGTGGACGATTCCTCTTCTCTAGGTTGGATTACCGGGATTCTTCCGAATCTCGGAATGGTAGCGACACCAAACCTAAAACATTGCCCTTTGTCTTGGCCTGCATGGGGCGTTGTGGTCTACTTGGGAACTGTGGTTTGGCAAGAGTTCTGCTAAGCATCAACACTTCCAAAACTACTTGACCGTTTTCATGTTTGGAATTATACTGGTTCTACTGCTTATACTGGTGATACAAGTTAAAACCAGTTATCACCATCACAATCATCCTGCTAAGCATCCAAAACTTTCATGTTTTTACTGGTTGCAACTACTGTATTGTGGATGATGCTGTTCTTGATGGACACCAATTAGCCGTAACACCATTGATGAATGGTTATTCCACCATTGATGGTTAAAGCTTCACCATGGTTTATCATCACCATTTACATCCATTTACCATCCATTAACCATTCATGAACCATTAATGAAACATCAGTTATACGGGTGTTTTTCAAAATGCGGGCACCCCAAAATCATCCAATCTTAATTGTTTTAGCAGTAAACCAGACATTTTGAGGGCCCCCATGTTGAGAAACCCCCATATAACCATCAACTAACCTTTAATGAACCATTCAATAACCACAAATTAGCGATGAATTAACCCGCAATCAACCATTAATTGACCCTGAATCAACCATTCAAGAACCCTTGATGAATCATGGCGACATGTTCCCGTGGCTGGTGTGTTGGATGGGCCATCCCAGTTGCAAGGAGTGGTGATGAATCGCTGACGACCAAAATCTCGTCTGGAAGCGACCGAAAAAAGCTGCGTGGTGGTCACAAGGCCTGATTGCTGTGGTTGGAGGTGATGGTTACTGGTGGTTAAGTGGTGGTTACCTGGCGCTTAACTAGCGATACGGCAAGACTCCATGGATTGCCCGGATGCACAAGACCTGCCCAGAAGTTAGTCTTGTCAACTGTTCAAAACCCTGCGGAGGCCCGTTGTTTTGAAACTCTGAGAATCAAGAAGCCATAAGCCCTGAACCCTAAAACGCAAAAACCCTAAACCCTAAACCCTAAAACCCTAAAGCCCCAAAACCTAAACCCTAAAACCCTAAACCCTAAATCCCTGTGTGTAGCCAGTGTTTCTCACTGATTCTTCGAGCAATGTTCAATTGATAGGAACAACGGTGGTTTGCACTCTGGGCAAACCACGGCGTCTGTGCGTAGTGATAGTTGTGGTTAACTGGTGGTTGAACTGGTGGTTCATGGTGGTTACTGGTGGTACAAAGCTGCTTACTGATGGTGAATGATGGTGAGTAATTGTTTGAGAATGGTTCCTTGACAATGGCTCAAATGGTGATGGTGAAATGCAGGGGATGATGATAGGATGGTCAATTATTGGTTGACAATAGGAGGTAGTGACCAGCAGTACAGACAATGATGAAGATGAAGGTTGGTGGTTGAATGGTTAACAACCACTAATTGACCAACAACACTGGGGACATAACAAACAAACCAACAGCAATGGCGGCCGATGATGATGATGATGATGATGATGATGATGATGATGATGATGATGATGATCAGCTAATGGTTGATCCATGGTCAATTGCTGGCCGCTCTAACTTTGAACACCAGTGGCCTTGAATCGAAAGATGAAAATGAACAGTGATATGGGTGTAGCTCACAGCTGTGATGTTTTTGCCATGGTCAGTAGTTGTTTGCTGATTCTTAAGTGGTTGTCATCCACTGGGGTCATAATCACCTAGGTATTCCAACAGTCATCAAGCATCGGGAGATCGAGTATGCATCTTAAGCAGGTTCATCTCAATACCACGGCATTGCATGACCTAACGGTATTTAACATCATTGAAAGCCACTGATGGTTGATAAGCTATGATAGTTCACCATCGCGGCTAATGATGCTGAATCAATTGTTGACCATCACGCCTGTACAGAAACGGACAACCATATCCTGAGTGAAAACCACTGATCCGACCGTCAGTATGATAGCTGTTGGATGCTTGGATTGTCTTTGGCTGTGGGCACCCTGTTCAGTGGAAGACCTCATCGTCTTGGGTATATTTATACAAACGTGTTGATCACCTATATTCAAACACAACTGCTTAAAGCAAGTTCATCAACAGCTACAGTTTAAGTTGAGTTGATCAAATATGTTGTGAAATCAGATTTCCCAATCCTGTTGATCAACGTTCTTGGGTCAAAGTCTTGATGGTGCTTCGGTCCTCCGGTGATCAGTAGTAGAAGGGCTCAGGTACCCGACACAACCACTAGGAGCAACCTATTAACCATCCGTAGGATTGGTCATGCTTACTTGGATGTGATTTTTTCAGGAACGGAAGTGGAAGCTAATCGTGGTTATAGGATGTCATAACTGACGATGATTAACCATGATCATGAACCATCGTTGACTCGTTGACGTTTATGAAGCATGATTCAATATCGTCAGTCGTCATTCTTGAGTGGCAGGTTGAAGTTAGGAACATTCTTTTTTCAAGCGTATCCACGCCAGACGCTGCGGAGTGCAAACATGATCGCAGTCGAAGTCCCCCCCTCATCCCAGTTTTTTTTGCACAGTTTCGGGTTGCGCAATGTTTGAAGTTAAAAAGGTTGATTGTGTGTCAGTCGGCTGTTCAAAACAGTGTTCGTCGTAGGGTTGTTCAGGACTTTTTGGGGTAGATTACAGGCTTGTTCATTCCTCAGGATTTGTTGAGCAATATTTGCAAAATATTACTTTCATTCATGGAGAGGATTTAGACCAAGACTTTGTGCAATGTTTTACCATGCCCTCCTTCCTTTGTTGCGCCCTTTTCCTCAACATCTCACCTTTTGAGTGATACAGGAAGTGTTGAACAAGCAGCCTTGTCATCCCTATATGTTTCTTTCATGTTTTGCTTTGCATGGTTTGCGTCAAAGGCATTGTTATTTGCAAGTGCCACTGGCACAGTTGATGCCTTTGTTCCTTTACGAAGTTCCTCTGACTAGAGTTAGGTTAAAATACACGTGGTTTGTTCAGCCGAAACTTCATCAAGAGATTTCTTTCTGGCATCCTTTGCCTTGTCACGTTTTGCTTCAGCACGGTTGGGGCGATTGCATGGTTGTTTATTTGGATGTCTTTATATTCAACTTCGAAAGGACTTAGACGCAAGATGTTGTTTCTCTGCCCTTTGCTTGTTCCTTCGCCATGTTCTTTTGAGGGAAGTAAATGTTTTTGCATAAAACACTAGCATATGTATTCCTCAGGATTTGTTGAATGATATCTTCCCAGCACTCTCCTCAATTTGATAGAGAGGTTTTGGACTAAAGACTTTGTATGATTTTCTGCCATGCCCTTGTTCCTCTTCTGTGCCCTTTTGTCAGGTGTAGGAAGATATGCCTTGTTACTTTGGGGCACTTGTGGGGGTAGTGGAAAGAATCGGTATTTTTCGATGAAAAAACTTTTGTGCTCGGCTCAGGCATCGGTCGCTATAGGATCGTTATTCGAATTGCGGCATGACACCAGGCCGGGCAGAGACACAACGTGATTTACAATATAACCACTAAAGCTGTTAGACTTCTTGCAGAGGATCTAGTTCAGCCAGCAAGGAAATTATTTCTGCCGCTCCCTTTATCGGCTCAGCTGGGGGGAAAGAACGACGCTGCCGTTCACCAAGTGCTGCTGCCACTTTTTCAGGACATCGACTGGAGTGGCTGGTTGGTTGTTAGCCAATGGCCAGCAATAGTGGCCGGATGCAACCGACAATGATAGTAGCGAAATATGACCTGCCTATTGACCAGCTTATTCAGCAGCTGGTTCAGAAGCCTTTTAACCAGCTTGTTCATGAGCTGCGTGATTCTACGCCCTGCAGAATTTTGGTTTGTTGGTTCTCATTCCCTATGTTTAACCACTATAATGAAGATGTCAATTAGTTTCCTCACCATCATTGGCAGGTCATGTCGGTTTGTTGGTGGTTTGGCTTGACTACTTGGCAGGTTCGGACCTAGATCTACCCACGAAACGTGATGGATTTCTTTGCTTCGAGCATCTGACAGTATTGAAGGATGGATGGGTTTTGTCCGTAGAATTTGCTGCTTACTTAGCCGGTTAATGATGGTTCATGAGCTGGTTAGTGATGATTGTTAATATGGTTAATGATGGTTAAGCGGCTCATAAGCCGGTTCATTAAGTTGCTTAATGATGGTTAGCTGGTGAATGAACCATCATCTAAAGTGGCGGTACCTCCAGGAATGGCTGGTCTGGATGGCTTATACCCACTAACTTAGGTTTTTAGTGTTTTTGGGATATGATTGATTTACCATATAACCACTAAAAATATATGTTTAGCAAGGGATCTACAAGCCACCAAGCTGGTTGTCTCTTCAAATGCTTCCACTTCGCAGGTGGGGCTTACTTAAATCCCTCCAACTTGCTGACAGTCTCCAGGGACTCCATCGCAGCCACTCATCTCACAGGTCTACCAGCCTAGTGGTTCTTTGGGCATGATGAGTAGGTTCTTTTTCAACCAACCAATGGTTTAACTAGCTGGCTAATGGTTAATCATGGGGGAAAATAAGCAACAATAGTAGGGGATATAATAGCTATATATGGCTACGGGTCAAGGCTTGAGCCAACCAATTTCATGGGGAATAATAGCTGACTAGTTCATAGGGAAAACAAGGTTAATGATAGGGGAACTAGGGGTACAGGGTGTTGACCCACTGCCATATCATTTAGTGTGGGATCACCCGTGTAGGTTTGGTCGGGCTGATTTACGACTGACAAAAAACCATCACAAGATGGGAGTGACTCCCAACACAGATACACACACATGGTAATTCTAGCCTGGTGGACTTTTTTCTGGGAATGTTGGTAGTTACATCTGGTCCGGGTTGCTTATTGTTCATTATCAGCCGCAGCTGACCAACGAGCTTGTGACCTATGAGTTCCATTGTTTCTTTGGAACTCAGGACGAGCAGTGACAACACCAGAGGCAAGAACGTTGAGTCGAACAACTTGTTGTGAACCACTTTGGAGATAGTATGAACCCTTGTTGGCTATCCATCATTATCCTTGATCGACCATTTGTTCAAAAGCAGTGATATCATTTATCGTGGGCCATCATCAACTTTCGTTAGTCAATTGACGTTGTTTGGCTGAACTGTTTTTAAGCATGAATCATAATCATCACCCATCATTATCAATCGACTATCGACCATCCACCATCCCCCACCATCGCTAAGAGATTCACCCGTTATAGTGAATCATCAATTGTCTACCTGTAACCACTGTGAACAATCGATTCAAGTAATTGAAACCAACCTTTCATCAGTCCTTAACCACCATCAACTACCCACCTTTGACCATTGAGATGGCGGTGGGTCAAAACCCTGTCCCCTGGTTCCCCCACTATTAACCGCTGTTTTCCCTATTATTGTTGGTGGAAATCCCCCAGTAGTTAGTTGATTAATATTGACCCATAGCCAGATCAACCTTTGAGATTCGCCAGTCACCATTCATTCCAGGGGCCCTAGGGGCAAACAGGATGGGCTTCGCAAAATCTGACCTGCCAAGCATGCACCCCATCGTGGTTGAGGCGCGGCCGCTGCGCAGGGCCAGGATCAAGGCTATGGCCAACTGGCGCCAGAAGTTGGTTCGAACTGGGGTACCAGTCGAATGGTAGATATGCGGGGTTCTCAAAATGGGGGTACCCTCTGGTAAACTAACATGGCTATGAGTCAATATCAATTATCCAATTAATAGGGGATTACCACCAACACCAATAGGGAAAACAATGGTGAATGATGGGGAACCAGGGGTACAGGGTTTTGACCCACAGCCACATGGCAATGGAAAATCGACCATTTTGTTAGGAACACCCTGAGAGATCATCCATTTGTGGTGGATTTTCTGTTAGTTTTCCAACCCCCAAAAGTGGTCGGGTGGATCACATAGATGGTTAGACCGGTAGCCAACTGGGAGGATAACTGGGTGGATAACTGGCGGATAACTGGGAGGATCTCCTTTTTGAGAAACACCCTAATGTAATCTCACTAAGGTAGCTTACTCAATTTTATATTCGCTGGGGGACCAGCTTGGCTGTAACTGGACAGTTTAATTATGCTTCCGAATTGGACAGCAATCAAATCATTGTGTGGTAGCCTTCTATCATATCACTTAACATTTTTCTTTATGCTGTGGTAGAAGGTTCAATTTACATGCGCTTTAAACAACGTACAAACATGCGTATTATGGTGCGTGCATGGAAGGATGCATTAATGCTTACAACATATTTTAAATGGACGAGCTGCTTCGCAACTGATCTTTTGCACATTGATACCCTTCAAGAAGAACTAAAACTGTCAACGACCTGCATCATCATCACCATCATCAAAAATCATAATCGCCTTTCCATCCTATCACCATCATCCAGAATAATGGCTACCCAGGATTAATAAACCCCTGGTTGATTACTACGGGGTATCCCCTAAAAGCCTTGGTTTTCCATTAAAATGGGAACCCCCCTAGTTAATCAACCAGGGGTTTATTAATCCTGGGTAGCCACTAATCACCATCATCCAAAAACATCACAAGTTCTGACGAACTTCTCCACCCCCATGGCCTTGCCAGGACATTTGCAGCTCTGATTGCGCGGATTCCGAAGCTGAGACGTCGCAGGGGACCGAGCTGGCGATAGCTGGGGAGCTGTTTCGGGAGCGAAGCAGTTGGGCGCTACTGGGAGTTGGTGGTCAGAAGTTGGTAGCAACTAGTGACTCAACTTGTCGGAAGGAACTCACTTGTCAGTAGCTGCACTTGGCAGTTGGCTATCCAGATTTGATTGGAGCCACTCGAATTCATTGTTGGCAGTTGGTACTCGTTGAGTGAGTTGCTAGTACCTGGTTGATTTCGTAGTTAATATTTGATAGCTAGTAGTACTTGCAGTTGTTGTTGTCGTGGGTTGCGTTTGCTGCCGCTGGTTCTGGATCATCCAACCAACCAATCATCCAACCAATGAGCCAGGCAGCAACCAATCAGACAGCCAGCCAACCAACCAGCCGGCCAACCGATCAGCCAGCAGACAAATCAAGCCAACCATGGATGCTATACGAGTCTTGCTGTTGCTTCTTGTTGACCCCCTCAGCTTGACGTCTTGGCCATATCTCGCCATGATTCTTGGTGAATGGTGATCAACATCAATCAACACTAGCATCAACATCAGCAACCTAAAGCAATCTAAAGCAACCTGATCTCACGAAGTTCAACCACCAACGAATCAGCCACCAGTCTCAAGCTCAACATTACCTGGTTGCGCCAGAAACTTGTAGCAGGTGGACCGTTCTTTGCTGGTATACCTGTGGCAGTTGATTAATAGTGGCAATTGCAGTGTTGAGAAGTGTTCCTTAGCCAGGGCTTGTAGCCAACAATTTGAATTAATTAGTAACAAAATTATAGTGTTTAAAAAGCGAATGGACATAGTGTTTTTTTAGGGGGTGAATACTGTTTTGGACCTCTGCTGTAGGCCCCAGAGAGGTTTGCATTCAGATTTGGACCTCTGCTGAAGGGGTGATGGCTGGCTGTGTTTGGTCTTTGATGTTGAAAGTGTTTGCTCTTTGCTGGTGTCTTTCAATGCTGGTGTTTTTTTTCTCTGCTGGTGATTTTTGTCTGCTCATGTTTTGTTGTGATGCTGTTTTTATTTGTTGGTGTTACTGTTTTTTTCACTGGTGTTTTTTCTGTTGATGTTTTTCTCTGTGCTGGTGCTATGCAAGAGTTTCTTCTTTCCCTGCTGGTGTTTTTCTTTGCTTGTAATCATATTTCTCAGCTCGTTGCTCTCCTTTGGTGTTTTTTCTGTGCTGGTTGTGCTCCTCTCTGCTTTTCTCTTCTGGTGAATGGTTTTTCTTAGGTGTGTCCTTTTTGTTGAAGATGGCTAATTGATATCTAAGGTTGTTGGTTTTGAACATTTTACCGGTAGTTTCGGTCGTTAATCAATAGCGGTCGATACTGGTTGACTATGAAGCTGTTTGATGGTTTGATTGACATGTTTTAGTTCCTCAAGAACTTGGGATGTTTGGTTGACTCAGGTGTTTTTGGTTGAAACCACCCGCCAGTATACGTCCCGGAATCTTGTTGCTGTTTACACTAAGCCATTGACATTACTGGCCATCAATCATGAACCAACCGTTAAGAACTAACCATCAGTTAACCATTGCTAGCGAATCAATTAACCATTACTAGCCATTACTACCCATCACTTAACCATTACTAACCATTACTAACCATTACTGGCCATTAGTGATGAACCAAGTTGGAAGAAGTGCCATTAAGCGCAACAGATCCTCGAAGTGAACCCAAAAATGGCATGAGTTGGTCAGGCTTCGTCATTTAACAAGCTAATTGTATCTAGAACAACTGGTAGTTACCCAGCTGTAAAGCCTACCTGTAAGTTGATAGATGAGCCATTTTACTCCAATAAGACCCAGTTACCCAGCCCTAAATCCTAGTTATCACCCAAAAAATCGCAAAGCCTTTTTTCGGGGTCCTTCCTGGTAGCAACTACAGGAAACCTCCACAGTTGATGGTTAAACCGGGGTTTGCAAGGTCGATTTCTCATCACGCAAGTCAGTCAATCTTGGGCCATACCGTTAGACATCACCTCAGCCACCATGGAGGCTTTCCCGTTTTCCTGTTCATCAACCAAGTGGTCAGGTTCTAATTGGTTCATTGGCCATTGGTTCACTGACTGGTTTCATCAATCAAGTCAGTTTCCGCCAGTAGGTTGACCCTCTAGCCTTGTTGGATCTTGTTGGTATTCCATGCGTTTGCATGTCTTTGCATTATTAAAAAAAGGGTATTACCAAAAGATCCATTATGAACCATTGACACCACATGACATTACTAAAAATCTGGTCTCTCTCTCTCTCTACATGTAAATATATTATAGATATATTGTAGCATAATTAGTCACGACATTTCTAACCTGACCATTAGTCAAAGACTGGACTTATGACATTACTACGCATTTCTAACCTTCAATCATTCACTCATCATTTATAACCAACAGTTAATCATTGCTAACCAACCATGGTTAAATCATCACCAACTATTTCCCACCATTCCAAACCATTACTAGCCATTGACAACCATTGATTACTAACCACCAGTCAATCATTGGATTACTAACAGCTAATCATTACTAACCACCATTACTCATCATTACTAACCATTACTCATCAACAGATTCAGAACTTGCCCAGGTTGACTCATCAGTTGGAAGAAAGTCTCGACGAAGAGCTGGCGCTGCTCCAAGCGTTGGATGATGATCTCGATGAGACCGACATGGCTTCCACTGCGGTGCCAACGGCGACGTCGCAGGTGGGATGCCACTGGCGAGGGGTTCGTTGGTCATGGGTTGCAGTTATGCACAAAGTTCTATGGTTAAGCAAGGGGATGATGGGTTTTATAGGGGATTTTAATAATGGTAAATGATATGGCAAATTCACCAACAAGGGTTTAAAAACTACTTTATGGAGGTTTCTCAAGCCATAGCTTGATTAGTAAAAGCGATCGAAATGTGAAGATTTGGGGGTACCCTATTTCAAAAATCCACCAACTGCTGGATTTGTTGTGTGTGTTTTTTTGTTGCAAAGATGGATGAGCACCATATTATATCCACTAAATCAAACCAAGTTTCAGCACGGGATCTCCAAGCGACCAAGTTCTACATGGTAAACGGCAATCATTGGCAATGGATGTCAATCATAATGTCAATGCAAATGCATATGCCGCATGAAGAATTATATGGACTTGTTTTCGTTTTGTATGTGTATGTAGTGTCTTGTTACTTGATTTGACTTGTGAGGTGAATGTATATAATATGTACGCATACATATAGGACTGACAGAAGACGTACATGCTTTTGTGTATACATCGATTCTAAAAGGTTTATGCGAATGCAGTTTAACCAGTGCCAGTATGTAGCGGCTTGGAGTGTCACAGTACTAGCTGCCAGGCATGCACGTTGACCTACAGTCATTTGGGTATGGCACCTGTCTGGATACACTTCTACGTTGCATAGGTTTGACTAGTGGGAAGATATGATATGGGTACCTATACTTGCTGGGATATACCGACTGTTCGCGTTGTATGCATATCCGTATCATACTGGTTCTATGGATATGCCGACTTTACCGACATGGCAGTTGGTCAGTTCACCCGGTACCCCTGGTTCCCTTATCATTCACCATTCCATATAGTCTTGTTGGTGATCTTATCCCCCAGTAGTTGGTTGGTCAAAGCCTTGACCCATTGCCACATACCGTTGCCATGGGTATTTCCTACTAAGAAACCCAGCTGCACAGCTGCTGCTTCAAGGCTCCTCCCCCATCCGAGCCTCGACTGAAACATGTGCTGCTTGTGGTGCGGTCAATGGGAGGTGCTCGAAAAAACAACTGCCATAGGGAGATAGACTGATAGAGAGTAGATAGGGATGGCAACTGCTACTTGTCATGATAACCAGCCAGTACAGTGACATAAGGATATATCCGTGATAGCTTTGACTCAGAATAATAGAAAAAAAGGAGGCAGAACTAAAACAGCATAGTACTACCATGAAGCAGCGATTTTGATAGATGCAGCACTTGCCTGTGGATAAACAAAGTTGAGTCACAGCACCATGATTGGGATACAACCGTTGAATTGAGAAGCAACGGCTGACAAGGTCTCAAGTCTCATGTTAAGGACGCATTTCCGCCGTCTCAAGTCTTGGGTCAAGATAACTTCTGGTGTTGATTAAAGAACTTCAAAACCATACCTCGTATGGTTCAAACTATGATGAAAAAACAAACATAACGTCTAATTGATAAAGTTGAATGGTGTTGATGATTGTTTCTGTGGCAAGGTTTATGTTGATTTGTCTTCCAAATTTTGATCATTCATCCATTCACTTCGGAAAAAACATGTTGAATCATGGGATTGGAATTCTAAAAACCCATCTCCCTGAACCACCTTGCCACGTTGTTAAAACGCCTCAGGAATCGATGAGTTCAACGCCTCCAAGTGCTGTGAAGCCAGGCCTTCCTGGGCGGGGTATGCAGTGCCATCTCTCGCCGTGCCAGGAGCTACAAGGTGGGCCCCCAACCACTGAACTACTGGATGGCTTATACCCACTAACTTCGGTTTTTAGTGTTTTTGGGATGATTGATTGACCATATAACCACTATTTTTTTTTTTTAGCAAGGGATCTGTGAGCCACCAAGACTAAGTTGGTTTATAACTAACTTCACTGGCTATGGGTCAAGCAGTTAATCAACCAATAATAGGGGATGATAACCAACAAGAATAAGGAAAGCACTGGTTAATGATAGGGGAACCAGGGGTACAGGGTTCTGACCCATAGCCAACTTGGGTTAACTACCAGTTATAGGGGTTATAACCCAACTTATAACTACTGGGGGGCCCACCTTGTACCAGCAGTGCTTGCTCAAATGGTACCTGGTAGTTCTGAGTTGACCTTACCATTGGTAGCCCACCATGATCAACCATCACTATGGTTCGTGGTCGTACTGTTATACCCTAAGGGCATGGCGAGTAATAGGCATACCAGGTGGATTGAAGCATGATGATAGGCAATTCATGTCAATCAGCTAGAATTATGATGATTAGACCAATGGGTAATGAAGCATTATAACCATACTGTATACATAGACTTGGGCCGCCTGGATCAGACTTCGGCGGACCTAGCCTAGAATTTCTGCTTCTCTGAAGTATCCATGCTTGGCTCACTCAGGGGTGATAAGTACTAGATCTAGCTCTCAATAAATCCAATTCTCCAGTTTGCTGGCTCAACAGCTTGTGACATATCCCAAAAATGGACCAATGGTTTATTAATGCCGATCGAACATGGGTTCCAATATTTATTCATCAGCAAATGGTAGATGAACATAATCCATAACAGGTCATTACTCCCCAGCATTCTAGCATTCCTTCCATTACCCTCTAAATGATAGGATGAGCCACCGCAATTGGTTGACAGAGAATTCTACTGCAAGCCTTGAGGTTTCCAGATTGTTGTATGGTCTCCTGAAGCTTTCTCCCATCATGTCGAATCATGGACCTTCGAAATGATCGTGTCATATGGCTGTGAGTCAAGGGCCCCTGTGAGCCAGCTCTTCACATCCTCGAAATGACCGGTCGAACTGTGAATGTTCACCTATAGCTGGTGGTTGATATTGACGCACAATCTGATCGGTATATCATCTTCTACCTTTCAAGCCTTTCCCAATCCATGGATACCTTTGGTCTTGGTTTCCCAACGTTTCCCATCACAGCAGAAACCTTAACTGGTTGGTGGTTTCAAACATTTTTTCCCTAATAGGTATTGACAAAAGCTTGGTGGACAAACATATTTTTCATGACGGGGTGCTTCAACCACCAACCAGTTGAACTGATGAACCACCACTCACCTGCGGCTTCCCCACTGAAATCCATGTGTGAACATCGCTGGTCCAACCCAGCCACCATGGCCACACCAGGTCGCTTAGCCGAGCGCAGCATGTGCAGCTTTGCCTCTGGGCAATCCGTGACGACCTCAGTTGTGGAAGTTGACCGCTGATACCAATAAACAACCACAACAAAACCATCAAATTTGCTTCTACCAACCACTTTTCAATCGCCAAATGGCCACTGTTGAGCGCCACTTGACTGCAATTCATCACTACATATCACTACTAAACCACTTATCAGCCACGAAGTAACCACCAGGGAACCACCAGGGAACCACCAAGGAACCACCAGGGAACCACCAAGGAACCACTGGGTGCCCCCGAGTTCCCCAGCCTCAGGGCACGCGTGCCGCGACCTGGGACGAGCTCTGGAGCCGCCTGGAAAAGCAAGGAGCAGCAGCGGTGAAGCGCCCCCAAGCGCTGGTGGGCCATGGTGGTTGGTGGTTGAATGATAACGGTTAGGTTTAATAATAATGAGGTTAAAATAAACCGCTGGTGGTTGGTGGGTCATGGCGGTTGGTGGCCCCTAAGCTGAATGATGCTTTGATGAGGTTTAATAATGGTTTGATGGTGATTTGATGATGGTTCAATAATGGTTTGATGATGGTTTGATGGTGGTTAAGAAGATGGATAAGTGGTTGATGACGGGTGAATGATGATGGTGAAAGATGGTTGGTGATGGTTTCATATGATGGTTTGATGATGGTTTGATGGCGGCGATTGGAGGTTACTGATGCTGATGGGTTGTCAATGATGGTGATTTTTGCTTCGTGATGGTTCAACAATAGTGATTGGTGGTGATTTGTGGTTTAAGACGGTGAATGCTTGCCAACACGAGTAGTGAAGCACTTGAAGAGCACTTTCATGTTGATGACGACTCGAAGGCAGTTGGATTTTTGAAGCGTTATTTGCCATGTTTGACGTTTGTATGTTGGAATCTTTGGAATGAATGAATTAATGGTTCAGTTCGGTATAGGGAACAACAAGCAACAATACTAGGAACATCATGGCAATTGTTGGTTGCCGTTCTTTATAGCTTTTGGTTATGATCCCCGAACTAAAAAGTTTTTCTCATTTTTGGTGTAGACATTCTTTATTTCCCACAAGATGTTGGGATGGTTGGTTGATTGACAAGCATATTTTCAGAGTGTTTCAATCATTTTCAATCCACCTACCAGCAATAATGATTGTTAATCATTACAGTAAATCGCATCGAACCATTGTATAAGCATTATGAACCACTAATCAACCATGACGCAACTAAGTACCAACCAGGGATAGTTCTTCTACACCACTGCTGTGAAATCGTTCTTAAAACCCTGGTGCTTTGTGATCCTGGTGGTCACATCACGGGAATCAACAGAGTAGGCACCACTACACGTTTGGGATCCCCTGTTTTTGATGACAAGTGGTGGCTTGGCCGTATCTTAGTTGGGTGAGATTCCCCCTATTCTGGGATGCTTTCTGGCTTTACAATATCATTAGCAGGTTCGGTACGTATACAGATATCATCTTGTTGATTTATGTTGGTTGTTCAATGTCCACTTTTAGTTACTTGTTATTCTCAAAATGCATTACAGGCCGGTTGGTTTGTAACCAAGGTCTTTTGCTGGTCATAAATGGTTTGATAACTTTTATTGGTTGGTTAACATCATTTGTCAAACTGTTGGGTGGATTCATAGCTATTGATCATGCAACATTGGTTCATGACCATGTGTCACTGTATCACCAATGTTTGCTTATATAATATGTTTTTATTTACGGGTGAATCTGACAGCATGATCAATCATATATCATCATAATTGCTTCATCATCTTGTATCACTATTAGTTTATAATGCTCAGATATCACTGCTCTTATTTCATAGATTCATAGAAATAAGCCAGTGATTCATAGTTTTCTGATTCTATATATCTCACTGGATGTAGTAATGTAGATTCTATAGTTTAGTTCAGAAGCCACTATGTTACTATCAGTTCTCCATAGATTCACTCATACATCACCACTGAGTGCACGTGACCTGTTTGGCCAAGGCCAGCCCCAACCTCCCAGCATGCGGGTTTCAGGATGGCGCATGGAGTATGGACCGCGAGGGAATGGGAAGCAGGCGCACTGCTGTGGGATTCAGCTTGTGAGATCCTGTTGAGTGATGTTGGTCGAGTGATGTTGGTGTTGGTTGGGTCAAGTCACTGGGTTGACGTTAGTTGATGTTGGTGGAGCTGGCGGTTGGGAGGCCAGGAGCCGGCCACGGGATATCCAGCGACCCTACTCTAATGGGAGAGCCAAGGACTAGATAGCGGAAAGGTAGTGAGTGCTGTTGGTGAATTCGTTGGTTGGATGGTTAAGTGATGTTGAGCTTGTGGCATGGGCGCATCGTTTATTCCTTGGGGTCCCTGAAAGAAATGTGCCACCCCCTTGGCATCCCTTGGCCTTGGGATACAAAAGGTCAGGTGGATCTAACCCTGAAAGCATTGGTTGCCGTGTACTGCCAACCAATTAAACCTGGCTGCTGGTTGGGAGCGATGTGCTGTGCCAGGGGCACTGAGTGCTAGCCCTTTAAAGGGCCTTTAAGAAAAGGTGCAGCCAAGGAGCTACCAGGTGGGTTGCAACTAAATGCGTGTAACTCTGATGTGGTTCATTGGTCAAGATTGTGAGCCTTCTTAGTTGCTCAATTTCCTATGACTCTAAAGGAAGGCTACCCAGAATTAGATTTGGCTACCCAGAATGAGAGTTGGGTCATGATATAAACAACATCACGGGGGATCGGGTGATCTTGGTTGACCACATACAAGGTTTTAGGATAGGAAGTATATAAACCATTGGAAGGTATTGTGCCTATTTGGCGCCGGTTAACCCTACAGGCATCCAAAGTATAAAACTTGCGTTACTGTGGATGCTAGTTATTCTGAATTACGTTGAATTCTGGGAGCCCATGTCTAGACATATGTATTTATTCATATGTACATGGTTTGGTTATTTGAAGATTTATGTAAATAAATTCATCGATATATATACATAAATAAATATATATATAAATATATATATATACACGTGTTTAAGCGGAGCTAAGCGGGGACGAATCCATGCGAATTAATTTTGTGGATCCATTTATTCACCTTCCTTGAAGCTAATGAAGAAAAGGCCAATTCCATTTCATGATTTTTTTTGTGAATAGATGGGGTTAGGACTTATGTGCAGACTTTGCATAGCAACACTGATAATACATGTCTACTTATTTGGGCGGGGGGATTTAATAAGATAAGCCTTTTCAAAATTACCAGCTGAAAGTTTGATCGGTGAGGATGATACACGCACACATGTTTCTGGGCGTAGGTTCATTGAGATAATTGCCATCGAAGTAAACAGTAATAATCACATGATAGGATTGAACTTATTCGGTCCCTTTTTCAATCAAACAAATCGGTCCTGGTTGTTGGCGTTTACTTGCTTGCAAGTATCGGTCTCAGGTGAGACCGATACATGTAAACCCTTTTTCGATCAAAAAACAATTTGTGTTAACTTGGGTTTCCAGGTAGGCTTGCATGTATCGATCGGTCTCAGGTGAGACCGATACATGCAAATCCTTTTTCGATTAAAAACAATATGTTTGTGTTAACTTGGGATTTTCCAGGTAGGCTTGCATGTATCGGTCTCAGGTGAGACCGATACATGCAAATCCTTTTTCGATTAAAAACAATATGTTTGTGTTAACTTGGGATTTTCCAGGTAGGCTTGCATGTATCGGTCTCAGGTGAGACCGATACATGCAAATCCTTTTTCGATTAAAAACAATATGTTTGTGTTAACTTGGGATTTTCCAGGTAGGCTTGCATGTATCGGTCTCAGGTGAGACCGATACATGCAAATCCTTTTTCGATTAAAAACAATATGTTTGTGTTAACTTGGGATTTTCCAGGTAGGCTTGCATGTATCGGTCTCAGGTGAGACCGATACATGCAGATTGTTTTTTTTTGGCTTCTTAATTTCCAATATTGGATTTCCAACCGGTTTGCTGATTTCATACATGCAGTTATTGGGGCCAGCTAATATCTGCATGTACCGGTCTCACCTGAGACCGATACATGCAGATATTGGTCTGGGGAATGTTTGGGACTATGTTATATGTTGGATTATGTTTTCTT
>VSDK01024565.1:52095-80109 GCA_009767595.1 Symbiodinium kawagutii
ATAATGGTTGAATAATGGTTAACAAATGGTTGAGAATGGTGAAAAAAATAATTGATGATGGTGAATTGATGGGGGGGGATGGTTGATTAAGGCTTAATAATGGTTAATTAATCATATTTAAAAAAAAACATGAAATGGAATTGGCCTTTTCATTAACATACTAATCACGAAAGATCACCAAAATTCCGGGGCCTGAGTCGGTAGCCGCCAGCCTGAACTAGGTTTGTGTAAATCAGATGTAGTTGGTGAAATATTTATATGTAATAATTTATTATTCTGTATTAACTTTTTTGGATATGAGTGTCTTGGTCAATGATCCCCCAACCTCTTGATTCGTAGTGAAACCATAGTCTCCTCGTTCGATTTGCCATTACGGGGGGATCGGGTGATCTTGGTTGACCACATACAAGGTTTTAGGATAGGAAGTATATAAACCATTGGAAGGTATTGTGCCTATTTGGCGCCGGTTGACCCCACAGGCATCCAAAGTATAAAACTTGCGTTGCTGTGGATGCTAGTTATTCTGAATCACGTTGAATTCTGGAAGCCCATGTCTAGACATATGTATTTATTCATATGTACATGGTTTGTTTTTTTTTTTTGTAGATATGTACAAATAAGTATATATGCGCATATTTTTGTTTGAAGATTTATTTATGTAAATAAACTATGCAAAGTAGAATGAGAGTTGGATTTTTTATATAATCTCGCGGGGGATCGGGTAATCTTGGTTGACCGCATACAGGGTTTTAGGATAGGAAGTACATAAACCATTGGAATTTGGAAGGCATTGTGCCTATTTGGCGCCGGTTGACCCCACAGGCATCCAAAGTATAAACAAATAACCAAATCTACAGAGAAAAAACAAAACATTTTCCTTTTACTCACTCTTTTCCGTTACAGACCTTATGTAACTTATGGTCCATAAAGGGGTAAACATGATACTTTTACATAATTCCGACTCCTTGTCCTTATCACTAAATAGGGATACGTAGATACTTTTTACCCCACGGTTAAAATAGTTAAATTAAAGGAAGTTTGGAAGCCAAACTTCCGAATTATGGAAAGGTAAAGCAATTACTTTGTTACTTAGATAAAAGAAGATCAAATACGCATGTGCGTTATTGATAGGAAATACGCCAAATGCCGTGTTTTTTCAATGCTTTGTGTTCCCATATTACATTGCGCCGGAGAACCGCAAAATCAAAAACAAAACCTTGCACCGCTAACATTATATATATATATATATATATACTGTATATATATATATATGGCAAACTCTAATTCTCAATATCCAACTCTAGTTCTCAATAGCATCCCTTTCTACACGTAATTAGTTATTTCATAAGAGTGCATACAGATCTATAACTTATATGATACATGTACTGTATGTTGCATGTGCCTTTGTATTTTGCGTCTAGACGTATATTCTTACAATATATCAATTATGCTATGTCTATGTGGTGTAAAATTGTATATCGTTTGGTAACCTTTGCAAATCCAGCAAGTATTGGTGCTTTCCCAGGGTTTCTCTCTAAAAGATGTGTTTTCCAATGTTTTGCACTGCTACGTTATATTGCCAGAGTCTGTATGCGCACAGAGTTTCCAATCAGACCTGTGGTCTGGCTGGTTCTGTGGCATCCTCGTGCCCCAGCAGTCAGGTCTATTACATGCCCCCTGGAGTCACACGTGGCAAAGGCTGGCGAGCCGACCAATACGGGTTGTCCACCCCGAAGATGGTCGCCATGGTGTTGGGTGAGCACCATCAATAAAGGCAGGCTTGTAACCAGGAAGGCTATCACGTTTAACTATGATCAAATATTGTTGATGTTTATTGGTGATGAATTTATCATGTCATTGTTTGTTTTTGGTAGTTATCCTCTCCTGACTTTTGCCATGCATGAACCTGTCAATGGGTGCTGAAAGTTAGTATCTCCAAAGAATCAGAGTTGTGGTTCCGCCTTTACTGTTGCCGTTGCTCATTAGCATCACCTAGAAGCGGTGATTAGCAAACAGTATTCGTCCCTACCAGGATCAATGGATTGCTGCTGCTAGCTTCCAAGTGTTCTACACAAACACTGGTTGGTTGGTGGTTGACAATCTTTTTTTTCATAGGGGTGGTTTAACCACCAACCAAAACAATACACACAAACACTATCCAACGATTTTCTTGAAACTTAGCAATAGCTCAAGGCTCCTCGGTTTATGGTGTTGGCCTTGACCCAAGCCGATCCGAAATGCGAAGAAAGAGTGCTTGGTTTGTTGGGGAACCAATACAGATGTTGCTCAAAATAGGAGACCCTCCAAAATCATCCCTCAATAACCATGACTTAATATTAAAATAAACCAAGCATTTTCAGGGTCCCCTACTATGGCTTGAGAAACCACCGATGATCCAATATCGAAGTCATTACCCAACGACAATGAGATGAGTCAACTCCCAAGCGAGTTTTTTGATTTGATGTTGCTCAAACGAGTTGAGACAACTGACTAGTCTTGAAATGACTGCATGTTGTGTTTTTATAAGGCAACCAGCTTGTTTACAGGAAAATTCCAGGAACACCCGAAAAATCATGGTAAATCAACTACTTTTCTGGATATTTTCCTGTAGCCAACTCCTATGGTTGAGGTTTATGTGAACCACCAGGCAGATCAGGATTCTTGTTCATTGCCTTCTCAATGTCAGCCAGTTGATAGTCTGTATGAACAAATTAACAAGCTCTGTTGATTATCCTCGTGCAGTTTGGCTCAACTTCAGATCGCCGGATCCTTCGCGAAAAAAGGCCAGTCATCGACAGAAACGAATATGCTAGAGCTGCTAGCCCTTAGCCAACCATCATTAATCTTTAGACAACCATCATCAGCCTTCAATCACACCCTTAGCTAAGCATCATTGATTAGTCAACTCTTAGTCAACCATCATCAACTAATAAGATCACCAATCACACCCTTCATCATCAACTATTAGTCAACCATCATCGACCACCAATTCTCAACCAACCCTTGTTTTGTTCCCCACGTCCTTTCCCCCAGGCGCAAAGAATCGGTCACTGGGCCGAAGGGTGGGGCACCAGGAGCCAGGGCAGTGGTGCGGTGCGAGGAGCTACCAGGCCAATGGCAGGGAAGATCGTTTGGATGATGATAAGTCATGGGGGAATGGTGGATAATTCATGTTTAATCATGATGATAATGATAATGATAATGATAATGATAATGATAATGATGGTTGGTTATGATGGTTTCATGATAATGATGGTTGGTTATGATGGTTTTCATGCTGGTCTATGATGGTTAGTGATGGTTGGTTATGATGGTGAATGTTGATGGACAGTGATGGTCGGATATGGTTGGTTAGGATGGTTTCATCAGGGATTCATGATGGATAATTCATGTTTAATCATGGATTCTAGATGGTTGATGAGGTTGATGATGATATGGATCGACAAGCATGGGGAATTCAATTGTTCACTAGGGGTATATGAGGAGGAGAACCATGTTTATAATTGACCATCATCGCACGACACGGAGTTGCAGTATTTTTTGCAGTTGATCATGGCCAATGATGTTCAATGACGGTCTATCGTGGTCATTCTTCACCAGAATATAGAGCGCACTGATGCATCATGTGCAACCATTTTTGTTTGCCATCCTCAAGCATCGTTAGACATTATCGTAAACAACTGTTGACCCTCAATTCCGACTCCTCCTTGCCCAGCTCAGGTCTTCTGAACATGAGAAATAGACTTGGGTGGCTCAGAGATCATCCGAAGATGTTAATATTGGATCCACATTCTGCAAACTGTATATTTGATGGTAAATCGCAAGCTATTTGTGGTCAAATGTGTGATTCTTTGTTGATATGGATCTACCATTATCCAAAAATCTAACGATATCCAACCTGTGAGTGATGATTCACCAGCATGAGCCAGACCCAGTATTTCATTCGTATGGATGTTAACCAAGAAATATGGATCTACCCGTCTGCCCTACTGTAAACCAACCTGGAAGTTGAGACTAACCCTTCAGGTGCACCATCATGAATTAATGTTCATGAATATGTTTTCCAATTCCCGTCCCGGCTGAAAACTGCCAGAATGTAACAATACCAGCGGTATCACCATCCATCCATGCAATTTGTTTGTTCCCAGCGTTACCGGATGGTTCCCTGGCACATGTGTTTGTATGGCTTCAGACCATCAACGGTGGTTGCGACGGAGCCAAGAAACCCTTGGGTATCCCTCCCGTTGGTGCTAGGAGCTTCAGGAGTGGCCACTAACCAAATGGCAGAAGGATGAGTTGACCTTGATTGGGATCCCCGAGATCCATTGATCACTGGAGTGGTTGAGGAGATCTGCAGAATACCCCAGGTAAACCACTGATTCTTTGGGTGCTCCCTGGGTGAACTATCAATGTTGCTACTGTAGTGTATCCTACTATCAATGTTGCTTCGTACTTGAGATTCACCATCATAAACCTACCAACCCACCCAACCCAACCACCCAACCCCAGCCCCAGCTGCACTAAGGGTGGATTATTTCGATTCCAAGAAGTTGGTCATGCAGCTTGCGCTGGCCGAGCAATGACACGGCGCTCCGTTCGTGCTGGGGACCCGCCTCCGTTCTCACAAAGTTGGTCGTGGTGACAGCCCAGATCCCGCAGCTGAGGAAGATGTGAAATTTCCCCATGAGCGATGGGACTGAGTTTCAGAGCACAGTGATGTTTCAGAGCACAGTTTCAGAGCACTTGGATGAGAGATGGAAACCATTTTGACAATTTGACAACAACAACAATGACAACGACAACAACAATGACAACGACAACAACACAAACGACAGTAACGACAACAACGACAACAACAACAACAACAACAACCACAACCACAGCGACAACGACGACGATGACGATAGATGGAAAGCTGGATCCATCGCAGAGGCAGAGACGAAGCTTCATGCATAGATGGGGCGTGAAGCCTGTGCCAACTTTGGGAAAGCGGCTGACCAAGTGGCGGTATCGAATTCGAATTTCGTCATTTCAAGAAGCGCTGAGCTGTAAGAACATCCAGAGCTCAGGCGAATTCAGAAGAGTTGACACTGGAGACTGGGAAACCCTACCTGGTTGCTGGTTTGATTGGCATTTTCAATTTTCCCTTCTCAACAAATGGTAGGTTGACTGATATTTCAAAGGCGTTCAAACCACCAATCAATGTTTGGTTAGAAAAGTGAATGGCATCTCAAACAAAGCCATGCAACGGCGAACTGGCATGTGAGCAGCATTTGCAGCAACCCTTGGGGTTACTGTTCACCGTGGTCTCGTGTCACTTGCATAAATCTCAGAAGCCATAGGGCCGTAGGGGTGTTTCTTGAGTCATACGGGTACCCCCCCAAATCATCCAGTTTACTAACCATATACCAACCATACAGCATAATAAGTAATAAGCCAACCATTTTTCGGTACCCTTATGGCTCCTACGAGCTCTACAGCTCCTACAAGCACCAACTTTTGGTACCCTTATGGCTTGATCCACCATCATCGAAGCCACTCTGTGCGAGTTGCGGGGAAGAAAAACGTGTTGGCCAACTTCTGGAAGTTGAGGAGGTCTCAATGATGGATCGCGGTGGTCCCCATATTTTTATCAAAGGGCTATCGATTTGGGTGGTACCCCCCAGTCTGAAAACAAAGTATTTCATGACTTTCCTGTGAAATTCCACCAGGTCCCTTAAACTCATCCACTTCAATGGTAATATGGAAGCTACGAATCCTTTAACTATCAATAGCCTTGTGGTCTTATAACACTATATTAATAGTCATCAGTAGTCATATCAATCTTAACTAGCTATGACTATTAATATATAGTTATGTTAATCAACTAGTTATGTTTGACTAGCTATGTTGACTAGCTATGGCTATTCATACTTACAGCACCTACTGGCCATAAATAGTTATAGTTATAGCTATTAATGGCTATAGTGGCTTCAATCGTTACAGTAGTTAAGCCATAAATATCCTATAACTAGAATCCTATAACTAGTTATATATACATCTATATCCTATAACTATTACTTGATCGTCATAACGAGTTATATCCATCTTAAATAGCCTCGTTGCTATGGCTACAACTAACTGCGCTGCTGGATGAGCTGCTCGTGAGTCCCGATGATTCGCTGAGTGGCCGAGATTGGTTTGCCAGGGGGTTGGTGAATGGTGATGGGTGATTTATTTGGTGAACATGGCTTCAATCTTCGAAAAGGGTCATGGGTGATTTATTCGGTGAACATGGCTTCAATCTTCTATTCGAAAAGGGTCATGGGTGATTTATTCGGTGAACATGGCTTCAATCTTCGAAAAGGGTGATGGGTGATTTATTGGGTGAACATGGCTTCAATCTTCTACAGGTGATGGGTGATTTATTCGGTGAACATGGCTTCAATCTTCGAAAAGGGTGATGGGTGAACATGGCTTCGATCTTCTACAGGTGATGGAGAATCAGCGGAGTGATAGCGCAAGTCGATCAACAGTTGATGAGTATTAAGCAACTTGATAAATCATATTGTTGCCTCCAGAGCTAATGCGATAGGGCTTGATACCAACAGATTGATAATCATTGGTGATTCTTGCTGAACCAATGATTGTAATGCATAATGAGCAGTCAAAAACTGCATCATTGGTGAATAACAGTTGACCATGTTACTGATAATCTTGATCAAGTTGGATCACAAATGATATTATGAAGCTTGATGTTTTGAGCAAATCATGATATCCGGTTTGATGCTCAACAGTGCTGTTCAATTCATAACAATCATAACATCAACAATGAACCTTGATGTTATGTTAATCAGTTCAAGCCAATCACAACAACCATAACATCAACAATGAACCTTGGATCAACTTTTTTGTTGATCAACAGTTGATACTTGTTGTCTAGATCCACCTCCAACTTCAACAAAGTGCCACAAAATACGACGCCTTGCTTGGCGGAGAACGCCACTACAACGCCATGGCGCGGCGTCCCATGGGAGACATGGCTGCACCGGTCTTTCAGGGGTAGCAAGGGCGAACATCTCGGGTGGGTTTCGGGTGGCGATTTTTCCTGCGTGGTTCTGGCAAACCTTTTGAGACTCTACAGAAGGGGCTCAGGATTAGGGTGCTTCTTCTCAGGTTCGGAGCACTAAGGTTTGTTGATGTCGTTGTGTTAGGTTCTTTGTTGGGCTTCCTGGTCCAATGTCAATGAGAAATGGTGTTTGTCGTTGTTTGTTTCGGTTGTTGTCTACTGGGTGGATTACAGCTATGAACTTGGCTTTTTAGCTTTTTTGGGATATGATTGATGTACCATATAATCACTAAAAGTGAGACTTTTAGCAAGGGATCTAACAGCCACCAAGTCTAGAATCAATGAGACATTGTGATGATTGACGGTTTCGCAGGGAGAAGTTGTGCGGATTGACTTCCAACTTTTCAATAGTTTCCTGAGCAAATATACATATGGTGGTTTCTCAATTATCCACTATTAGTCATTTATAGTAATAAACCAACCATATTGGGGGCCCCCTATTTTGAGAACCCACCACATATTAATATATCAATTTTGTCGTACTGAACTGCTAGTTGATTGGAATCCATTGTTTTCTATGTGTTATATACATTACCCTAAACATTTGTATACGTTCCATCGTTGATTTTGCAAGAGTATGGTAAAACTGTATAGCTACATGCATGTACATTCTACTGCTCCTTGCTAATTACCTTTTGAGATATTGGCAATTGCAATTAATTAAGTTGAATAGTGGAAGAAACTGGGACGGTGGGCTTGCTACAATCTCCAGTTGATTGGATAATCCATGGAGTCCGTAAAGTAGTTGCTTGCAGGCTGGCTTGGTTGCTTGATGAAGCTCGATGAGTGCTTGGTTGCTTGGTGAATATAGGGAATACATGGGAATACCACTTGATAGAGGAATAAACGTCATCCTTTGGGAAACTCACCTCATAGGACTGCACCCATGAGCTGTTCTTGTTGGGCAACCATGGGTCCCAAATCGACCGTTAAGCCCTGCTGGTTGGAGGGCACCTGGCATGGCTGACAGCTCGCATCGTGTCTCAGGATGGTGCAATCGCATGTGGTCCAAGAAGGTCAACGTGTGGGACGTGCGCTTCATGAGAGCTGACAAGTGGTTGGGCGGCAAGGGTGGTAAGGGTGGCTGCTGCGGGCTGGTGGGGTTGAGAGATGGGGGGCAAGCTTGGGGAAGGTTGGGATTTGTTTATAGTATGGGAAACTGGGGTGGTGGTAATTAGCCGCACTTGGATTTGACATGAAAACCGTGTCATTTTGATATGCTAATCAATTTGAGTTTGGTGTAGCCAGGGTTCTGGTTGATATGGGACTTTGGGCTTGGGAAGCTCCACAATTGACTTGGGCATATTTGGGTGTCTCACAAGATTTAGGGGACCCCTTAAATCATCCATTGATATAAAAACACTTTTTGAAAATAAAACAACCATTTGTGGGTACCCTTATTTTGAGAAACCACAATTTTTGGATGGAACAATGATGCCAATCAACCAGTGGAACCTTTGCTTTTGATGGAACTGCTTGCCGGACCGCAAGGAACTTGCTTGGTGATCTGCCGCGACTGACCACACTGCTCATGAGTGGCTACGTTTAAAAAAGCCTGGACTTTGTTGCCTTCGCCGTTGAACAAGTAATCTTTGTCGAGTAGTGTTTGACACTTTGTTGAAGAAGCTTTCTAGAACTTGTTTTCCACTGACGTGCTTGGTTCTCGCTCTTTCACCAAAGTGATTCCATTGCTATCTTGTTTCTCGCTCTTGTTTTCCACTCACTACTGTCAACCGATGCTCGAATCATCGATCTCACCAAGCAAGCGTTTTAACCACTATTGGCCATGATTATTACCAGTCATTGTCAACAACTTTGTTGTGTATCCAACCATTACTATTTACCATGGTTATCTTCAACATTGATGGTTGACAATATTATTGCTGTTATTTTTGTCAATAACCATTGTTATCCTTAACACCATATTTTTACCATTGTTATTGGACCAGGGTTATCAACAACTCCTTGGTCATTTGCTGTTGTTTTTGTTGCTGCTGCTCTTGTTGCTGATTCTTCCACTGAGTCGCTGGCTGCTTCTAAGGTGGTTATGCAACCATCCTTATCATGAGGCGGTCAATGAGATTGGGAAATGCTTGGTGGATAGTTGGCTCAAATGGCTACGGGTGATCATCTGGCTGGTGCTTGGGGAGGGAGCGAGGCCAGGAGCCAGGGGTATCCCGTTCTGGCCCTTTGAAGGGGGAGCGGTGCAAGGAGCTACCAGGGGTGGTCTAACCAATTGGCAGAAAATGTCCCATGTGAATAGCTTGGGTACAGGGTGTGACCCGCAGCTGGTTCGAATTGGTTGATTTTGGCAATTATAATTGTTTAGATGAGGCGGTTACAAGGCTTGGCAACTAGGGACGGGTTTCCCAACCAAATTCTCAACACGATATTCTCAGCCATGGTTAGGGGTTCCTCCTTCTGGTTGGTTTGACTACTATATGATGGTACTCTGGAATGGTAAATGGACTTCAGTGGCCATGGAATCTACACCTCCATGTTCCACCTTTTTCAAAGGAAACCATACTGGAGCCGTCTGCAAGGCAAGACTGAACTTCAAGCCCCACTCCAAGTGCCAAAGTCCTGTCCCAGACTTGCGAAAGGGTAACTTTCCTGTAGAAATGATGGCATATCAACATGATCAACTAGATGGATAATTGATTCCAATTGACTATGATTAATTAATTGTTATTATTGATTATTATTCATCAATTGGATCAAACTATTACTATTAATTATTATCCATCAATTGGATCAATTGCATGATCAACTTGGTACTCCTGGTGCCCCCAAAAAACTCTGCGCAGGTGAAGTTCACTCGTCCCTGGTGGCTCACCAGGCAGGCTGTGGGCCCATCATTCGTGGTGGCCGTTGCCCGTGGTGGCTGATGGGGGGTCCCCATGGCGAGCTGAAGATATAGCGCAAGAATTCTCGATGACCAGCGATATGCTGCAGGGTCGTGGTTGTACCACGGGGCCCATTGAGAAGTCCAAATCTCACGGGGCTGAATGTTATGTGAGGCTTTGTTGGTGACTAATTTGTGTCAATTGACCAAGGGAAGCTGACGAAAACCACTATCCATTTGGATGACCAGTGAGAGTCTTGCTTTGTGTATGGTTCAAAGCCGGAAAGTTGGATCGTTATCCAAGGAGTTTAGGCCTTGACAATTTGGAGCCAATGCATTTGGGTGAACTATAAGTCATCCAGTATAGGAAGAGTGATGGAGAGCTTCATACTGGCGGTGGATGTCACGTTTGTCCAAATGCTGTCGTAGAAATCTTGTAAACTGGGCTGTGACCTTGCACCAGCAACCAGTAAGACCAGTTCGGGACCTACTCTTCACCAACTCCGGTGTCATTCTTTCAGGGCAGCCGATGCCTCAACAGTTCCCGTACTTTTGCCGTTGGATGGGTGTAATTGCAAGCATTTTGCTGAGCGCACCTGCTTGTGAATACACCTGATGAACACAGCATGTTCCACGTTGCCTGCAGGAAATTGTAAAATTCTGCCATGGCTCCGGTCGTGGTTCCTGCCAGGAGAGGATATCCCAACTTCCCTCGTTCTGATCCCCATGAACTGGGACCCAAAGGCCAGAAGTCGCAGCCTCAGTGGGGCCCAGTACCAAAGTGATCAGCAATCAACAACTATAACCAGAGAAGAGCACATCAAGAAGTGATGATGGTTAAGGATGCTTAATATGAGTGGTTAATAGTGAGCCTGGTTAATGTAATCAACAGTTTGGTTGTTCAGTGAAATGATGTTCGCTCCAGCTAATGATGTGACGATTCGGCTAATGATGTGACGATTCGGGTCAGAACCAGAATCAAAAATAGGAGAGTCAATCTCCCAACAGTTGGACTAGTTTGAGCACTTATGTGAAGTTCACCAGGGGTACGGGGTACTGATCCACAGCCATGTACAGTAGGAGTATCTGTATATATGTCATGGTATTTGCACGCATCGACATCCTGGCTACAGATATATGTGGACAAAGCCGCTTCAATGCAATCCAGCCTCAACCGAAACCCATTCAGATAAGGTAGAATGGACAGGCAGGGAATGTCATAGACATTACCAGCTGAAATCATCTTCATTCAAACGAGCTGGTAATGTCATGCATCATGGTTTTTCATTCTAGATCATAGATCAGTATGGATGAGAAGCTAAAACTGGTTGGTGGTTCTAAATATTTTTCATTTTTCCTAGTAACACTTAACAAATGGTTGGTTGACTAATATTGTTCATAGGAGTTGAAACCACCAACCAGAAAAGTCAAAAAATGGTTCGACCAACCAGAAAACCACCAGAAAATCATGGTTGGTAAACTAATGGTTGGTAAAACCACCAACCAGGAAATCATGGTGAACCATCATAACCATCATAACCATCACAACCATCATAACCGCATGGGTCAAAAATCATGGTTCAGATGCAGTTTTAACCGTACCAGCCTCACTGGTGAGGCCTGGTAGATCCTGAAGCTCAGCTGGGTGAAGCTGCTGAGGTATTGCAACATGTCCAAGATCCACCAACAGGACAGCTGAATTCCTGTGGTGAGGTGTTCAAAACGCGGGTTTTGTTGGCAGATCCTGCCCCTTGATACGATGATGTATGAATACCTACGACATATGATTAGTTTTGACTCCTTTCTTCAAGCATGGATTTTGGGTTCTTTCTATTGGCGCTGCTACGGTTGCCGGTGCCGCTGCTGCTTTTGTTGCTGCCGGTCGCAGTGATTTGTTTTCTGTTGCAATTGCTATCATTCACAACCATTAGTTACCTCTGTTGTCAGTTGCTTTTCTTTTGCCGTTGCTGAGAGAGCAAATTTGGTTCCATGAACTGGGCTGCTGTGTTCGTTGCTGGGGGAGAAAACCGCAGTGACTGCAACTCTCAGTCATTGCTGAACTGCACATTGAACTGCGCGACGTTGTAACTCAGCGCATCAGTTGGAATCCTCTACCAACAGCACACATACAGGGTGGCTAACCGTATGGTCAATGATCCCTATGCTTTTTAGAACAATGGTAGAAACCAGCTGGTTACCTACTATAGAGGTAACTGGAAGGCTAGGGGATGGTCAACAAGCATTATCAATGATCACTTGGTGATGCAGCTTAGAGGAGCCACGGGCTATACCTTCGAAGGTTAACAGTAGCGAGCCATGTACTCGAACTTTCGAAGGCGATCATATCTCAAGCAGTTTCAGGGAGAAAGCTGTCCGCTAGCGCTGCTCGTTGAGACATTCACCGAAGCATGTGTTTCTTATGCCATTAGTAGCGTAAACCCGTGAATAGTTCATTCATGAATCATCATTACTCACTACTAGCCACATTCTTTTACCGTTGACCATTCTTCAAAATCATTTTTGGTATTAGTAAATGGCAAATGCAAAATGATGGTAGAATCTTCTAGTAATGGCTGAGCCACCACGATTACTACCATCATTCTTGGCCATAGTCACCTCTGACACCTTTTCAGCAGCTGCTGCTGCGGGCATCCCGCTAGGAGGCCGAAGCGTCAAGGCGTAAAGATGTGGTTCCAGCATCGGAGTAGATTGGCCAAGCGTCCTGCCAGCGATGGTGAACATCAATAGGGTGCCAGTTATGGTAGACATAACGATGGTCAGCTTGTTTAGTGGCAATCCATGAACTAAGTCTCGGAATTGTCATCTATTGATCACCAGTGTTGCCACAAAATTGAAACTGCAAAGCCAGGACTTCAGGATTCCCATAGACATGTTTCACTATGGCTTCAGACACTGTCATATCGCTCTTTGATGAGGGCGGCTGGCAGCAAAATGTTGTGCTGGTGCGAGTCGTGGCTCAGATTGCCATCCCAATGATCGTCCAAAGAATGTTCATGATCACCTCATGTTCACAATGATCGCCTTGCCAATGATCACCAAATTTGTGCGTTGATAGTTCTTTGGGTTTCTTCATGTCGTGGTAGCTTGTTCAACATGGCTAGAAACAAGTAGTTGCTTGATCAATATAATCTGGCCATTTGGGCCATTTTGACATGGCTACATTCTTAGTGTTTAGTCGTTATTGCGCAGCGCCTGACTTTTTCAGAAGCTGAAAGATTCGCAGAGGGTTTTCAACGTGCAGGAAGCGGGACACACTCATTCAACATACTGGAACCTGCATTCAAGAACTTCAGGGAAGTGCCATGATTTCACAATGTAAAGAGAGATGACTTCGCAAAGTTCTCCCCTGGGCTGTCGAAATGTCCCCACAGATCACTTCGCATTTGAACGGCATTTGGTTGTGACCGAGACCCGCCATTTCAGCGCCGTCGAGCTGCTCAAAGAAGGGCCAACCCAGGAACTCAGCAATTCTCCAAGGAACCCACTGACAAAGCTGGTTACGGGTCCACGTAGTCAAATGGTCGCATCATTGTTCAAAGTGACCTCCCTCTTGGGAGATGTATCAGACTGCGATAGTAAACCTCACCGTTTATGCAAATTCTGGTGTTGATCTACGCATTTGAGTTGGATAAACCAAACCAGTTGCTTGTGGATAAACCAAACCCATTTGAGTTGGTAACTCACCAGTTGCTTGTGGCATTAGGAAACCACGGGCAACTAAACTGCTAGTTTGCCTACTAATGGCAGCGGGTCAGTTCACCCTTAGTCTCCCTGGTTTCCTTATGATTAACCAGGCTGTTTTCCCTATGAAATTGTTGGTGAACGTTATCCCCCATGAAATTGGTTGGTTAAAGCCTCGACCCATAGCCATATATAGCTATTATATGCTATTATATCCCCTACTATTGTTGCTTATTATCCCCCATGATTAACCATTAGCCGCTCATTAGCCAGCTAGTTAAACCATTGGTTGGTTGGTTAAAGCCTTGACCCATGGCCCAATGACCCAACTGAACTATGCACCATGGAACACCACTGGGGCAACACCTTGGGACCTTCATATTAAGACCACGTCGAGTCCGCCATGGAGCCGTGCTGCGGTGGCTGTCATGGCCTACATCGACTTGCAGAAGTTTTCAAGTGCCTGGCTGGGTGGTTGGGAGGGAGCGAGGCCAGGACGTGCCACGGCGAGCCGGTCAGTGGTCACGATTCCGATGGTTTCTACCGGTTATAAGTTATCATCAAGCTACCTTATAGGGCGTAACTGTCCATGGGTATAACGCCAGCTGCACATCCAAGGAGGGAGCCAGGGGTATCCTCCTAGCCTCTGAAAAGCCTTTGAAGGGGAGCGAGGCCAGAAGCCACCAGGGGTGTTCTAACCATGGCTAGACCTTGCAACCAGCAGAGCTTCGAGGTGGTGATGGCAAAGCAGCGGGGTGTTTGTGGTTGATAATGGTTGATCAGCCAAAGTATATTGATTAGCCAAAGTATAATCAACATGCCATGGTCAAAACCATACTGGGTGGATTACAGCTATGAACTTTGCTTGGATTAGCTATTTTTGGATATTAGATTGATTTACCGTGTAGCCACTACAAGTTAGACTTTTAGCAAGGGATCTAAAAGCCACCAAGCATAGTCAAACATAATCAACCACAATAGTTAGTTAACATCAGATTCATGGTTGATTATGGTTGATTAACCAAAGTTGATTAAACAGGTGGTTGAGTATGCTGAATTCATAAAAATGAATCATGATAAATGGATGTTCATGGTCAATAGTGTTGAATCATAGTAAATGGCAAATAATAGCACGGTTTGAGGTTAGCCATTTCCAAAAGTTGTGAACAACGGTTCAGAATGCTGAATTTATGATATGGCGGATTCTTATGTACACTTATGATTGTCATTACTGATTTCTCAATGATAAAGAAACACATGGTGGTTTCTTAAAATGGGGAACCCCCAAAAATGGTTGGTGTAGTACTACTAAATGACTGTAAATGGATGATTTAGGGATACCCCTATGGCTTGAGAAACCACCACAGTGGTGATTTCTATCACGTGGCCTGCGCCAAGATCTCTCAAGGATCCATCATTGGTTTCCTGTTCACAACTTCGGCGACTGGTGACGCGCAGCGAGCTGGTTGAAAATGTGTGACCAGTGCGTCCAAGAATCCTACCAGAGTAAACAAAAGATATATAGTCCCACCCTAACCAGAAATGATCAACGCAGAGTGGTACCAGGTTCCATCATGAATCATTTATGCACTTAGTCTTGATGAATCTCAAATCAACAAACAGCAACGGCACTGGACCACAACTTGAACCCTCTCCTACAACTGGACCATCATCCGGTTGTTACAACCAGGGGTGTCACCAGCTGCCACATTGTCTACCGCTCCACCTGCTAACGCAGCCACGGCTTCCAGGCGTCGAGTTCATCTGTTTCGTGGGGATTCCACTCGCAGCTGGTTGGGTCGCATGGAGTATTGGGATGCAGCATATGCCGCGGGGCGATACAAGGAACACTACGAAACTTGGAGATGGAAAGGAGGGTCAAGGCCTGAACCATCAAGAATCAATGTTTAGTAACGAGGGTCAAGGCTTGAACGTTTAGTAATTGGTCCAGGCTTTGACCATCAAGAATCAATGTTTAGTAATGGGTCCAGGCTTTAACCATCAAGAAACAATGTTTAGCAATGGAGGATAGTGATAATCGCCAATCGGTCATATATTGCCATGCGTCAATTTTGTGTAGGATAATAAGCAACAACGATGAGGAATACTTGCTGGCGAATGATGGTACACCTGGAGTACAGGGTGACCCACAGACGTTTGGAAAGGTCTTGGAAAGTATTGGCTAGCTAGTGGTTCATGATGTTCCATACTTGTTGAATAATTATGGGTCAATCAATTGTTAATTAGAAATGAATGGATGGTTAAGGATGGTTAACAATGGTGAATCATTGTTTATCATCGAGAATACCCTTTGCTAATCATAGCTGTCGAGAAAAATGATCATTCCCCACAGTCAAAGCTCTAGATTTGCTGTATTGTCCAGCCAGCTATGTTAGATTCCCAGAGGGTTTTGACCCACACTATGGGTCAATATTAACCAAGCAACAAATGGGTGGTAGTTTACATCCCAACAAAGACTACTTTAGTCATTTGTGAATGTTCGCCAGGGGTATAGGTTAGGACCAACCACGTCAGCATTAGGGGGACAAGAACACTTCGGCAAAGCCATCATATGATCAGCTGATCCCCTTACGGCAACAGGGGACATTCAGAAAAAAACAGTATATACTTGGATGCGCACCGCCACTTAGTAAGTGGTCACTAATCATGCTTTCTAGGGCTTATAAGCTACCTTCTAGGGCTTATAAGCCTGGTTATAACCCCAGCTGCACATGCAAGTATGATACAACATTGCAGTCTACTGTAGTGATGCTGTGACAAGGATTTTGCACAATGATGTACGCATATAATATCCTGACACAATGATAATACTAATGATGACACTGTGATTGTCATATCGCCTTGATTTGATTCGATTAGAATGGTGGAACCATAATTATTCAGCACTAATTTTTATTCGGGAGAAATACCACATTACCGGCACTCGCCACTTGCATATCATTATTGCAACTAGAATTTTTACCCCACCATTGTGATCGTGCAAAAACACTAATCTGGCAAAGCAAAATCCACCAAGGATCAATGGTTTACACGCGGGTTTCTCTATAATATAAAAGATACCGATTCTCCATGCGTGCTTAGGAATGGAACCAGACCTGCGAAACCATTTGGCCGTTGCTCAGCGATGAACAAATGAGCAGTACCCAAGACCTCGCAGTTGTTGTTGAGGATTTGGGAGGTTCTTGAGCTGGTGGTTAGGAGGCAGCTAAGGTAGCTAGCTGCCCAACACCTAGCGATTGTTGAGGATGTTTGCTGAATTTGTGGTTTCTCAATAGCCAGGGGGACCCCCATCAAGAGTAATAAACCAAACATAGCTTTGGGGTTCTCTATTCAACAATGATTTATGTTGATTTGATTCCTATGAGTTATTGTGACTCTATAGCTATTGTTGATGATTTACGGTGATGCTCTTGTGCTAGTTGTTGCTGTTGTTTTGGTTACTGTGCTTAGTCTGTTGCTGTTCTCGCGGTGTGTCGTCACTGCTGTGAGTGTTGTTGTTGTCGTTGTTGGTGGACGCCTTGTGGCCAGTAGCAGGGATATCAGTTCCATTTTGGAGCAACTGCAGTAGCAGGAGGACGTTATCAAGTTGTACCAATTGACTGTTTTGTGGGCTGGCGCTTGTCCCTTTCCCATCACTCAATACATAGACAAGAGATTGGTGACCTCAGAAACCGGAAACACCTGATTGATGAGAAAGTAACCATGCAACACAACCCGTGATGAGGAATCTGCCACATTTGGCAGTCTATGTCGCTTGCATCCTCAGTAACAAATGATAGCTTCTGGCAGTGCTTGCCTCGTGTTTTCTTTTGTGTTTGCTTGGCATGTACTGACTTGGGTATGTTTGGTTGGCTCAAGGCATTCAGCAACCACAGTTTTCCTTGAAATGAATCGGTGGCTGTAAAACATGGTTTACTTAATAAGCATAGGTTATTCAACCAAAATTGACAATGGTGGATTACTAATCTGGATCGAGATATACAAGTCTATTCTATGTTTAATCTTTGTTTTCATGGTTGTTCTTGGCAATGGTTTACTCATTCCGTGTAGGCCATGGCACTGGTAGTTGATACTTACTATTGACAATGACTCACCCTCCTGAATGTTGTTCATGCTGCCTATGTTTTTTAAAAAAAATAATGCTGCAGATCATGGTAGTTAGTCGATAGCGATCCTTGTGATGATTACCGGCTAATACCATTCATCATAGTTACCAATACTGGTTGGTGGTTTTATTCACATGTTTTATTTTCCCCAGCAGTTATTTTTCAAATGGTTGGTAGTTGGTTGACTAATATTTTTCATAGGGGTGGTTCAGCCACCAACCAGAGTGGTAATGCTGTTGAGAACACTTGTTATTGATTTGTACTTCTGGTAAGCTTGGTTGAATGCTACTCATAGTTGAGAACCACACGAATGCTTGGAAATAACATCGCTACTCTCCGATTCAAGCATGCTTACACCAACAAAGTGATAAACCCCAGGTATAGGCTGCTTAATTAGTTAAACAGCCAATTAACTTTGCTTATATCTAGCACCATTGGTAGGGATCCGGTTCATAAGCTAAGTACTTCAAGAGCATCGCTTAATGCCAATCAGCCGTCAACTGACCGTTGTCGCTACGATGGTTAGTACTGTTGATTTAACCAATAATTAGCATCAATAGCCATTGAATTTCCATCAATCGACCATGAATTGAACCATTAATTAACAACTGATCAATGCTGAACTGGTTGTTGAACCAAGTTGAATAACCACTTAATTTACCATTCATTAACCACTTCATTGACTGAATCAATTGCTGACCCTGGTTGTTGATCCGCTTCAGCAGCTCGCTAGGCACCTCATGAGGGCCTTGCACGACCGCGGTTTCGACGCGAAGATTCTGCACGTGGGATGTGGTAACAGCCAACTGGGTCGGCTGCTGCACGACGCAGGATACATCAACGTTACTTGGCAGTGGTACCAGGAGGTTAGTTGAGATGCTGCGAGGGATGAGCTACTTGGTTGGATACTTTGTTGGATAGTAATCCCATGTGGGATATATGGAGGCTGCGACTACTTGAACTGATAGGTGGGACTATGTAGAAGAGTCTTAGTTAGTTGCTGAGTTTTTCTTGGTTAAAGAACTACTTAGCAGCTTTGCTTACTAAGTTTCTTCGATAAAGCCATGGTTGGTTGATGTTTAAACCTCACATGATACGGGATCAGTTGCCAGAGAGTTGATTAATCCGGACTATCCTTTGCAAGGGAATGATACAAACAAGTGACCTATGTAACTGTAAAATGACGAGCTGTATGTAGATAATGACCAATACCGGACAATGATGGTTGAAAACGATTTGTATTTTTGTTGTCATGGTTCATCACGTTCTTTGATAACGGCCAACAATGATGAATACCAGTTGATGATGCTTCACTTTTGCGAATGATGGATACTTGAACGTGCAGCTGGAGTTAGTTCACCATGATTATAGACCCTATAAGGTAGCTGGACTCACCCCTAGACAACTATAGTGAATGTGACCACTTGCGAGCCGTGTGGGTGCACATCCACGTACCAAGCTGGTTCAGCCTGGGTGAGAACTATGGTTCTTGTAGATCCGGAGCTGGTTGGTGCTGATCACTCTGCTAAGCTCCCTCAGAGGTGGGTTTGACCAGCTTAGAGTTCTTGATAGGTCCCAACTCTATTGGTCATTGCCAATGGTTTGACCTATTATTGGCCCATTAATTATTGGTCATTGCCAATGGTTATGGATAGGTCCCAGCTCATTGACCAGCATTGTGTAGTGAGGTTTGATGATTTATGGTAAATGCTTCCGGCTATTGGTCATTTAGTGCGATGATCGGTCATCGCTCATGGCTATTAAGTGCGACGATTCAGACCTCTTGCAATGGCAAGTCTCACTGGCGAGTAAGTGCAAAAGTGGGGGCCAATAATGGCGGGGGCCCTTAAGTTATAAGTTGGTCAAAGTTTGCCCTTCAACAAGCTATATAGTCATATCTACAATTAGCCTGGTAGTTACCCAGCTGTTAACCCTAGTTATCAGCCAACGAATCATTGACAATGGGAGTACTTTGCATCAGGAACCATCAGTTAATCAGTTCATACTCAGCATTATCAGTCAATAGAAATGGATAATTACAAACCATTATGACCATCTTCAGTTAATCAATACTAACCATTATGACTAAACTAATCAACTTGGCTATGGTTCACCGTAAGTGAGAAGCTAACTGCCCCTGCTGTGAACCTCACAGATTGGGCACCACCGGTTCCGCAGCGTCCGCCAGGTTTTGAACGTGGATTACAGTCCCTTGGCAGAGCCACCCCTTCGCCCCAAGCAGTGGGTGGCAGTGGGGCTATATGGTTCATTAGTGGCTAATAATGTTGAATTTCTAGGTGGCTGTTAGATCCCTTGCTAAAAATCTAACTTTTAGGGGTTATATGGTAAATCAACCATATCCAAAAAAAGCTAAAAAGCTAAGTTCATAGCTGTAATCCACCCAGGAATGATGGTTAATCAATCTTGGCTAATTAGAGGGGATAAGAACCAACAATAGTGGTAAAACAACTACACATGGTGGTTTCTCAAGTTATAGGGGTACCCCAAAAGCATCCTTTATTGTACAATATAAAGGCAATAAATCAACCCTTTTTTGGGGTTCCCTATAGGTTATAAGTCTGGTTCTGACGCTCAGTTCTGAGATTGGCTCAGTTTGAATAGACGTATTTGAGCGCAAATTATGTATAAATATCACAAGTACATACATTTGTCCATATTCATTTGTTTATGCATGTGCGTATGCATCTACAGATGGCTAGCAGTGCACAATACCAACCAGACATTGTCGCATCTCCCAAGAAAAAGAGTCATTCACGCAGGCTTTTTGGCGTCGATGTTCCATAGCCATGTAGATCCGTTCATGTATGTGTGTCCTTTCTTTTGTTAATGTGAGGCATGTTTAGGTATGTATAGATAGGTTTTTCTCAAAATAATCAGGGGATTTGGGGGACCCCCTAATCATCCGTTGATAGACATTTCTAATCCAATACAATAAACCAACCATTTTTTGGCACCCCTATTTTGAGAACCCCCAAAATGTGTAACTTGCAAGCATACTTATACCGAACTTCTGCGCACACGCCCATTGATTTCTCTGCAATCAGACAGGTAGGTCCTGAGTTGTCTGGGCGCTTGGTGCCGGCCCAGGCCGCGTTGTGATCAAGATGATGCAGCAAAGTCAGTGCCTGGGCTGCTACAACAGGGGTGGACACGACACAGTGGGATAAGTCACCGAGAAACCACTGTTGACTAATCCTCATCAATCATCATTAAAACTGAAACCAACAGTCATCATCAATAAGCGTCATCGATCACTAATGAACCACCATCAACGATTTCTGTTACTGTACTGCATGATCATCCCCTTTTATCGACCATTCCTGGTACTATGACCAACCAATCATTGTTAAACATTGCTAAGCATGATTATTAGTTTTTGTCCAGCCATTATCAACAATTCTGGGTGACACCACCAAATATCAACCATTACTAAGGACTACCGAGCGCTAGTTACTAACCACTATTCTTGCAAAAACCATTGCGAAGGATAGGTTAGTATATCATTCCCTAATATATCCTAATATCAACCATCAACCATTCTAGCCACTACTAACCTGATGACCAGTACTCCTACAATTTGAACCATTATTGTTTGCAAGCGTCACTAGAGAACCATCAATGATTTAAAAGAAATCCTCGGCATTACCAGGCCGCTAAGCAATGGTCATACAGTTCGAAGTGGCTAGAATGGCTAATGTCGCGCTACATAACCATCAACAAACATCACTCTAAGTTGCTACTGCTAAGAAACCATCAAGTAATCATTGCAAGCCACTAGAACCATCATTTACCATCAATAATTCACCACTCATACAACCAATACTAACCACTAATTAGCCATCATTAACCATCATTGAACACTCATTAACCATTAATTAACCACTAGTTCACCGCTAATCAACCTCTAGTAAATCATCATTCACCATCATTAAGCCCTGGGCACAAACAGCCATGGCTCTGTGCAGGCCGGGGCTGCAGTTCCTTTGCGCCGATTGCGCGGAAGCGAATGCCTTGGGCGACGCGGATCATTTCGATCTATGCGTGGACAAGGCGTGGCGAAGTCAGGGAGGATGTGGTGGATAAGGGAATCAGTGGTGAAGGATGGTTGTAGAAGTGGTGATAGGTTACAGGATTGACCATATCAACCATATCAACCACTGAGTTTCCTTAATGGTTCCTTTAACCATCATCAACCATCATCAACCATGAAGAACGGTTGTAGTGGTGGTTATAAGGAAAATAATGATGGTTGATGATGGTTCATGATTGTGTGAATGTTGATTAGTGATAGATATAATGGCTGATAGTAGTAATGGAGATAATGATGGTTATAGGAATGGTTATAGGATTGATATAATGGTCATGACGGGTAGAACCATGATGATAGTAATAATCAGGAATGACGATTGACGCTTCATGATGGGTATCATGGCTATAGCAGCGGTTATAGTGGTGGTTGCAGCAATGGTTTTAGTATGATTTGTGTGATTGATATGGTTAATGGTGGGTTTACTACCGTACTGTTTGGCATCATGGGTATAGTATAGTATCAACCATCATTATTGTTCAGCGTATGGTGAATGATGGGTATAGTGAGTAGGGCAATGGTTGCAGTAATGGTTGTAATAACTACTATTATAATGATAGTAAGATAGTACTAGTAGTGGGTTAGAGGAAGAGTGGCTTATTAATGAATCATAGTGGCTTGTAATGGCTACTTGATGGTTGATTGATGGCTAAATAGTGGTGGCTCATACTTGGTTGGTTGCTGGCCGTTGTTGGTGGATATTGTTGTGGGTGGTTGTGGATTGTTGTCATTTGATCGGAGGAGCCATGAAGGTTCTGCACACCCTATTTCATACCAAACAATGCAAATAGTGCTGAATAAAGTTCTAAAGTAGACATGACATGGCAATGGGATTCGATCATACTTGGATACTAATAGAGAATCAGCTGAAATTAGATGACATGAGTAAAATCAATTCATTCATAGTGATTACATCTGTGATAAAACATAGCAACCGCAAGTTGATTTATTTGCTTGGCTACATGTGCTACATGCATATGTGTATCTCTTGTTTATGTCCATTCCGGCAGCAGGTAACCCTCCTTCCGATCAACCTCCATGCAACAGACTTGCCTCAGCCGCCAGGGAGCCATCGATTCCCTGTTCGAGTCCAATAGTGACGTCATGTGGGAGCAGGGCCGTAGCATGGTGAAGGAGATCCATCGGGTACTGAGTCTTGGCGACCTGAAACGGAAGCGGTAGTAGTTCTAGTTCTTGGTGTCATGGTTCTGACGGTTGTTTTGGTTGTGATGTTCTTTGTTGTCATTTCGCAGCAGTGGAACTTGGAACCCAGTAGTTGCATATAGTTTTTGAGATGCATTGTTTTGGCATATTTTGGTTTGCTGGCCGGACGCTTGAAATGGCGGAAGATGCTGGATTGGATCTCCCGTGGTTCATTGATCAATGGTCCCATACTCTTTAGTTTGCAACTTCTACAAAGATGACCCGATGGTGGTCATGGGATAAGACAGACAAGAGGCGACATGTCCAGCAGCTCGTGTGTAATCAGCATCATTCCGATTCTGGCTGTTGGGAGGGAGCGAGACCAGGAGACAGGGGTATCCCGTTCTGGCCCTTTGAACGGGGAGCAATTTGGAGCTACCAGGAGTGGCCTAAGCAAAGAGTAGAATTGTTCTGGTTCCTTCCAACTACATCCAACTGCCACGATTTGATTTGTTCCTACTACTGTAGTTTTGAGATGTTTTGAGCGCGCAACCACTCGTGGATATCCAGCAACAGGTTTACTTTTCAACCTATTATCTTTTTCTTTTCCGGAATGCTTCTTCTTAAAATGGAGTACTTAGCTGATATGATTGCTTCCAGAAGTTAGGATTAATCGTTTCTTAGCCACATTGACATGAAAAATGGAGAAAAAAAGGTCAATTTTGTTCTGCTGCGGGTCACCATCAAGCCACGTGATGTTTTCTGTTAGTTGCAGTTTTTGTTTATAATTTGTCGGGATTTCTTAAAGTTAGGTCCACCCAAATCATCTAATATTAATCATTTGGAATAGACCAACCATGTTTTAGGGGTTCACTGTTTTTAGAAACCCCCATTTGGTAGTTTCGGAAGTGAAGCGTGTTCACCACCTGTGGGTAGTGGTGAAACAAATCCGGGGGATGTCGGTCTCAACAAATCGCTGCTGGTTGATTTTAATGCATGGCTGGAGAACGGCTGAGGAAGCCTGGTGGAAGATACTTGGTGATCAGCAATGGGGGCCTCGGAAGCGATGTTTTGAGAGAGACCTTCAGCGAAATGCATAGTGAAGAGATCGAGGGTTACGCTTGTGATTTGTATTACAAGCTTGTCACCATCATCTCGTGTACAAAGTGATATAGAACCGTGGCGTGTTTGCTGGAAGATGCAGTTGTTGCTGCCAAAGTCATCCGCGATATCCCATGTTAGCAATTTTCTTAGATACACATGTCATCATGAGAAAAGCCGGCAGTCGGTTGCGAGGTGGCTTGGGCCTGTTCAAGCGGTATGATGGAAGAACTGGTGATGTGGGTGGAACCCAATATGGCAAACATACGAACAAATTACCATTTTTCAGAAGTAAAATCAACGTCGTGAGTGGGCATGCCCTTCATGTGGGCCAGGAAGATTGAGTGAAAAAGAGCTTAGAATCAACAGATTCAACCAAAGGAGCAGAGTAGCTGAACATCCTCCCAGAGACCTACACATTTTCTGCATATAGCACTTGATTGCGCTTGGCTTTTGCAAGGGTTGCCAACCATTGACTTGGAGTAATTGCCTTTTAATTCTTTTAATCAAACTTTTTCAATGATTCAAAGGCAATTAATTGAACTAATTGAAAGTAAGCAGTTAATTTCATTTTCATCCAACTCTTTCAATGATCGTTGATAGTTGAGCACGTCCAAATCTACTTTGAAGCAGGTTCCAGCATAAGAAGGGCAGTGCTTGTGGATAGTGAAAATTGGCGGCGGCCAAGATGAAACAGGTAGGTGATAAGTGATAGAACAATGAACTTGGTTGGTGGTTGTATAGGGGGGATAGCCATTAATAACGGCTAATAATAGGGGATAGTAAGCAACAACAATAGTGATTGAACAACTGCTGGTTGGTGGTTTTATGGACATTTTGATTATTTTCCAAAACGTAGTTATTAACAAATGGTTGGTTGGCTGATCTTTTTAGTGGGGGTTGAAACCACCAACCAGATTACATCGGAATGATTACATTTCAATCAAGGGTTGACAGTTGGTAGGTGCCAACATATTATCAATGATTGAAATATTTCAACAATTAACTCGATCTCTTGGTCTCTGCATGGTTTTCCCATTACGCTGGGCATTTGCCAGGCACCACCATGCGCTCGGGTGAAGATGTCCAGGTGAGCTTCACTTGACTTCTAATGATGTTCTACTTGGACAAACCATACTATAGTTGGTAAGTTAATGATGTTTTTTTACTAACATTGGTATACTGTTTAGTTGGACAAATGCTAGTTTGTAAGTTTTTTAACATTGTTCATTTTATCCAGTACTTGGCGATCCCAAACCACGCAAGTAAGCTTCATTTTCGGGACGATTGGGTATCAGCAAGATGGCCATCTCTGTTTTGCTTCATGCACAGTTTACAATCTGTATGTGATAGTTTATAAACGTTATATAATCTAACTAGTTTATCTAAATATATAATTACATGGTTTCTACAGATGCCACAGACTTGCCAACACAGCGAGAGTCCTTGGCTGCAAGGTTTCGTCAACTTTTGGAGGTTCAAGCGAGCTCACCGGGCCACAGTTGGTCACCAGTGATGTCACTATGGTCACAGCTCACAGCAGCCTCCTGACGGTGAAACTCTGAGTAGCTGCCACCAGGATAGATCCGTGCACACATTAATTGATGCCATGCTCAGTCAGCTGATGACTCCATTGTTTAGAAAAGATTCCGGAACAAGAGTGACTCTCAATGTCTCCAAATTTTCGGCCATGCATCTCAATCAGGCTTAATATCACCGGCACACACACGGACTAGCAGACCCATAATCTAGTGTATTCAATTTGTTGCGTCCTGAAATCTAGTACTTTCCTTTGCAAATATTTACGCATGAGGAGGTCCCAAGAATTCTTCACTTAGTAGGTGCCGCTGCATTCCACCCGAGCCACTGGTCATGGGATGGCGGCTACAAGCCGCGGACCGGAGCCGCGCTCAGATGCAGCCGGCCTGTTTGCTTACCATCGGCAATGACGGGATGAAACCACAATGATGAACCATGGTTAGTGAGAATGGTTGATAACAATAGGTTGTTAACCATGATTATTAATATATGTTGGCTTGCCATGGGTTATTTTCTGAGAATGGTTGATAATAATTTGTTGTTAACCATGGTTGATGATATATGTTGGCTTGCCATGATTGAGAATCGTTGATGATAGGATAATTGGGGACTAAACAACACTTAAGAATGGCTGGTGGCTTACCATGGTTAGCAATGGTTGATGACAGTTGCTGGACACAAGTGACAGGGGAATTGAATTGGGTCAATAGCCATGGGAAGTCCACAACAGAGGGAACAGATTTTGAACAGTGGTGGTCAATACCCTTAGAACCATTCGCACATGATTTTGATGATTAATGATAGTTCAATGACTGCTCAATGATGCTGGTAGATGCTGGTTGGTGATGGTTGGTGATCATTACGGATACTCAATTCTTCGCTATGTAGCTGGGTGTTCTCATAAGCAGTGCAAAGTGTACAGCCAATCACTCACGCATAGAACCCTAAAAAGTTTGACATCCATCCAATACATCGTCAAATTTGAGACATCTTTACTTGTGCATACCATTTTTTCCTCCCACGAATGACCATACGATTTGTGTTGTTTTAATATCGTGTTCGCGGGGGATCCTTTACCTGACCCACCTGCAAGAGTTTGTCGAAAGTAAAGAGTTGTGGTGAAACTGCCAGATGAAATGCTAGGAATTCGGAATAATTACTGGATGGCTCATACCCACTATCTGAGGTGTTTAGTGTTTTTGGGATATGATTGATTTACCATGTCGTAACCACTAAAAATATAGTTTTAGCAAGGGATCTATAAGCCATCAAGATTAAGTGCATTCCAAGCATCAATGACTTAAATCTGGGTGGATTATAGCTACTGCCTTTGCCTTTTAGGCTTTTTGGGATATGATTGATTTACCATATATCCGCCACTAAGAGTTTGACTTTTAGCAAGGGATCCAAAGCCACCAACAGATAATTCACCAAACCAGTGTACACTACCCATATTTATTGTTGATTTATGTGTTTCGGCAGTCAAGACTCGATCTGGTGTGGATCGCTTGACGCTTGCACTGAAGTATGATGATCATGGGGTTAGTTTGTTAAAGACCAAATACTTGAGATAGTCATCAACCCTGAACAGGATGTTGGCTGTTCGTTACTGCTTATCGCCAACCTGTCACTATGAATACCTACAAAAATCAATCACCAAACACGTTGGTTTCATAGATATGTCCTTTGAACAGGTGGTTGGTTTCATAGTTTTACCAACCATAATCATGAATCTTTAACAGGTGGTTGGTTTCCCAAATCCCTACATTGGCACCAAGCATCATCATCATCATCCACCATCCACCCACCCAGCGCAGGACCAAGCGACCAACCATGCAACATCCTTCGAGAGCGCCAGGACTTCCCCGCTGCGGCGCAGGGCACGGTGGCAGACACCATGCACCGCCCATGGATGCACCATGGGATCTGATGATTGGTTGGTTTTCTTTCACGTGCTTTGGGCTTGCACCTCAGGTTTTCACGTGCTCATTGTGAGCATGCTGACTTGGACATCAGTGACATCACTAAAATCATCATGCTAAATGGATTTAAATGAGCTAATCTTATATCACTAATCATTTGGAATCATCATGCTAAAAAGTGAGCAGCACATGATGATTCCAAATCGACATTTCCCACGTGGCCGCGCTTGGCGGTGCCTCCACCCGTGGGACCCAGTTTGGCGGAGGACGACCTTGACGGCCGACGAGGCGTTGCCTGCTGGGATCTGCCAACGCTTCGTCATCACCGATGGGCTGCACGACCTCGTCTTCGGCATCCCGCAGTGGTGCCGCGGCGGCAGCGCCGAACCCGGGGAAGCCATGGGGGACAGGTAGCACCA
>VSDK01024565.1:80202-164307 GCA_009767595.1 Symbiodinium kawagutii
GCGCCAGCGCCGAACCGGGGGAAGCCATGGTGGACAGGTAGCCCCAACAAGGTCCACCATGGGTGGTCCCTGTAAGGTAGCTGAAGCTCCACCCCCTATAACCATCGTTAGTTTCCAGATTTTGATGTCACCTGTAGCTTTAAACTGTGGGTGAAGTGACTCGAACTGTTCACTGTGGTTTCATGTCGCTTGCGGATGCCATGCCAACCTCCATGTCGCTGGGATGACCATCGCCGTGGCGGGTCGGCAAGACCCAGCGGACATGGTTTCAAAAGCCAAGGATAAGTGGTTGTTGGTGATCAATCATGGTGGTTGAAAGCCCTTGGTAATGAGTCAATGATGCTTGAAAATGGCAAAAAAACGGTCAAGTAACCTTCTTGAATGGTAAATTTTGCTTCACTATCCAAGAACTAGTGATTTTGTTGACATCCACCGTCCTGGAGGGGTTGCTTCACTAGTCATCACTTCGCTTCGATGATCAACCCCCCATTGGTACCTGTAGTAACCATAGGTGATTGGTAGGTATTATGCTTCTATATGATTAATTATCATCAATGGATGAAGTGACAATGTTTACTGATCAGTCACCAATCATCTGCCAAACCCAACCGCTTGCCACATGTTACTGACCAGTCACCAATCATTTTACCAACCATTTGTCACTGGCAATGGTATCATTGCCACTTTATTCATTGATGATGATTAATCATATAGAAGAACAAGACCTATCAATCACCTATGGTTACTACATTTCCAACCAGTTCCTAAGCGCAGTTTCCAACCATAGCAGCAGTTCCCAGTTCCCACTGCAGCACCTCCCTAGTCCCGATCCTTACTCTGAGGAGGCACTACAAGTCGGAGTGGATGGCTGGGAGGACAGGATCGACGGTTCATCGGTGGACCACCGTGGTGGCTTCATCATGGGAGATGCGTTCGTGACATTTTTTCCGCAAGAGATCGATGATTTTGCCGGGAATATCACTTAGAATCATCTACAATCAACAATGTTTGACCATCATGAAGCATCATTCACTGTATTCCCACCTTCATTGAGCAGCAGCTCATTTAAGCCTATCAAGCATTCTATCAATGATTCAATGATGATTAACCATCATCAACCACCACATCAACCACTATAAACCATTAGTAGCTACCATATGGACTATCATTCACAAGCTCATTTATCCATCCTTCACCATTATCAATCCTCAACCATTTTTAACCATCAACTATTCCCATCATTATTTACCATCATGCACCATCATTATGCATCACTTAACCATGAACTAGCCATATTTCCCCTTCATTCACCAGCTCATTTAGCCGCGAAAACTCATTAGCATTGGTAAAATCATCTTATTCACCATCATTATCATTACTCATCATCATAAGTCAAGATCATTAGCCACCATTATGAACCATCATTGAACCATCATCATTAACCATCACACTATCAGTTAAACCATCAGTAACCATTATTACTTAATCATCATTAACCATCAATTCAACCATCATGAACCATTATTACTTAACCATTCTTGCTTAATCATCGACCATCACTATCATTACTCATCATCATAAATCACCATCATGAGCCACCATTATTACGACCCATGATCATCGACCATCATTACGCCAGCTCATTTCACCATCAGTTAAACCTTCAGTAACCATTATTGCTTAATCATTAGCCATTAGTCACCAGCAATTAATCATCCATTATTACTTAATTAATCATTAACCATCATCAATTAATCACTATCAGTTCACCAGCTCATGTCACCATCCTTCCCCCTCTTCCAGGAAGTCGGCTCCCCTGGCTCCGATGCCTCACGGGGACTACGAGCAGCTGCTTCGAGCGCGGAAGCACTTCATCAAGGCAGCGGTAGCAGCGGGCGGTGGGCGGTGCTGAAGCGCCAGGAAGGAAAGGATGGATTGAAAGGTTGGTTAGATATGCTTAGTGCAAATTTACTGTAAGTCATGATTGATGATAATAATGGTTGATTTGGTTGATGGTTAATGGACTTAAGTGGTGACTGATTAATAGAAAGGATGGTTTGATTGGTTAGTTTGTGGATGATAATGATGGTTAAGCAATGGTATATGTTTGGATGAAGATAAGGGTTTGTGCTGATCGGTCGGTTTGATGGAGGTTGCTGGTGGTTGATGGTTGAATAAGCATTGGCTAATGAATGGTTAAACATTGGTGATTCATTGCCATATTTGACCATGATGATTGTCTTGTGGCTTTATAATTCTAGTGATTCATTCTTTATACAAAAATGATTTATAACTAGTATTTGATCATAATTGCCGTGATTACATAACGAGTGGGTAGTAATTGCTAGATGAGTATCACTGGGTTGGTCGATGGGAGCATCGACCTCGGGGTGTCCTGTAGGGTTTTCCCATCACTTCTGGTAGTTAAGGGATGGCTTTGAAGGGTGAATCATGTGGGGAATCACCAGCATGACCAGCAATCATTGGAGTTGATCAAAGATTAGTGGATGGTAAAGATATGCTGACTCAAGATCCACTTCATATGTTTTAACGCTAAATTGGATATATCATGGAGTTGATCAACATTGTTGACTGAAAATATGCTTCTCATGTGCAAACAAAGGCTGTTTGACTGTTGATGGAAACCAACCTGATGTTTAGCAAGGGTGGCACGGGAGCACACAAAGAGAGTATGTATCATATATTGTGTCACTTTGGAGACCGCCTCGCTCTTGGACATTCGATGGCATCATCTGATTTTTTGTTTCACAGTTCTGCCGCAAAGAGTTCAGCTGCAACCTACCAGAAAATGGTCAGTGCTGTACCACTAAATCATGCACTTATCCACCACAAACCTTGGAAATTTCGATCCTCGCCCTGAGCAACCGCCAGCGGCAGCCGCATCATTGGTAGCTGCATCATGTTTCCCAAGGTGGGGGGCCCGCACGAAACCTGCAACAGCTGGACCAAAACCCCCCGCTTAAGTAGGCGAGCTGGACCAAGGATGAGCTCCATGCAGCTGAGACTGGGGAGGTAGCGATTCTGAAGGATCCCAAGGAGCTGATTGTCTTGATTAATATTAAAGGTAGTTCCTAGTTATTAGTGAATAGTAGTTCTGTGATATCTACTTATCAACATTTATTGGGAATGGTAGCTCTAGTGAACACTTAAATTGAAGTGATGGCTGATGAATGCTGATGACAACTCTTGGTGACATGAACCAACAATTTTCAGGTGACAAGGCTGTGGGTCAAAACCCCTTACCCCTGGTTCCCCCATCATTGACCATTGTTTTCTCTATAGTTTTGTTGCTTCCCATTCCCCATAAAATTGCTGGTTAAAAACTTGACCCACAGCCATATAGTTGGTAATTATACATATCCCCTATGACTGTTAGTTATCATCCCCTATTATCAACCATTAACCAGCTAGTTAACCATAGCCATATGATGTAAACAGTAGGGCCACAGCCAGATCAACGCGCTGCGCGAATCGCACTGCTGCCAGGCCAGGGAGCAAATGTTTCTTGGCCAGTTGGAGCAGCGACAGGCCATGCGGGCTCCACGAATCTACGGCGAGTCGCGGCCTTTCGGGATGTGTGCAGTGACATGGGAATTGGTCAATATTAATCAACCAATTAATGGTGGATAATAACTAACAACAATATGGAAAACAATGATCAATGATGGGGAACCAGGGGTACAGGGTTTTGACCTACAGCCACTTAGGTATGTGCGTTTGGTCATATACCTTAGTGATTCGGTTGCTTCGGGTATTGACATGGACATGACCCCGAATCATTTACTGCAGATAGCTTTAGATAGAGAGAAACATGATAGACAGATAGATGAATTAAGTATCATATATAGATGCGGCATGTGATTTCGAATGCTTTCTGATATTAGATATGTGTACATGGCTGTGAGTCAAAACCCCATTACCCCTGGTTCCCCCATCAGAACCATTGTTTTCCTCATAGTTTGCTGGTTATTATCCCGCATTATTGGTTGGTTGATATTGACCCATGGCCCATAGCCTAATGTGTATATTGACTTGGTGTTGCATGGAAGTCCATCACAAAGAAATCAATCCCCAAGTGTGCAGGTGCACACACTCAGCACCTGGCGTTTGTCCTCAGGCATCACCATGGAGGTTGAATCCCAGCATGGCATCGGTGTAGCCAGGGCATCCCCAAACACCTGAGGGGTTTTCACACTCGAAACAACCATGTTTGGTAGCTGGTTGGAGGTTACACCATGACAGTGACCCCAATGTCATTGCTTGAACCAAGGGTGCTATGATCACAATGACCCAGTTGGCTCCCTCCCATGGTCGGAAACAACTGGGGGTAGCCTCTCCACTTAGGTTGCTGAGAGATTACCATCCAGAGTTGGCGCTTGATCGAAAGAAGCTGGCAAAGGACCAACAGTTCCCAGCAGTCTAAGCATCGTCATCATTGTCATCATTGTCGTTTTGTTGCTTCGCTGGCGTGTTGTGGTGCTGGTATACCCAATCTCAATGGTTGGCTGTTGCACGCTCTCCTGCATAGGACCCAGCGGAATTCTTCAAGACCACCACTCCTCCTGTTGCCTCGCTGGCGTGTTGTGGTGCTGGTATACCCAAGCTCAATGGTTGGTTGGAGGTTCAGAAATCGTACTACCAAACGGTCCAAACACATTGATTTTCCGCAGCTTAGCTGTAGCAAGTTCAAGAGGAACGTCAAGAGGAAAGGATCAAGTTGCGGGGGTCAAGCAAATGGCTTAAGTTCTAAATTGATGGTTTCCAGTGATAGTTTCCAATCAAAATTGGTGGCTTCCCATCAAGATTGCTGGTTGCCCATCCAAACTTTCCGGTTTCTCATCCAGAAATCGCTGGTTTTCTCATCCAAAATAGCTGGTTTCTCATCAATGATGAAGTTCAAGGGATGGAATTGACTCAGCTGGCTTTTAGATCCCTTGCTGAAAGTCTCACTTTTAGTAATTATGTCATAGTAAATCAATCATATCCCCGAAATGCTAAATTCAGCCAAGTTCACAGCTGTAATCCACCCAGTAGTTAACCATTCTCATTGATTGTTATCCCCTACTATTAACTGGCTGGTGGTTTCAAACATTTTTGATTTTTCCTATTATTCATTAACAAATGGTTGGTTGAGAAGCATATTTTTCATAGGGGTGGTTCAACCACCAACCAGTTCACCATTGATAAATCATTCCGAAAGCTCAGTTCACAGCTGGTTACACCACCTTGCGTGGTTGAACTCATTGCCAGCCAGGTCAACGAGTTAGAAGCAGGCGCCTGAAGCGGCAGCATGCTGGCGCTGTCCCTGGCAGGAAAATCTGCACATGGCGAGCTGGGTCAGCTGGCTTTAACCTAGCCATTTGATGTGGGATTAACTAGCTGATTAACCATTATCATTAACCATTATTATCATGTTTTTTTCATTATTGGCTAGTTAACCAGCTAACCAACATTTTTTTCATGGTTAACTAGCTGATTAATGGTCAATACTAGGGTTTAACTAGCTGATTATAACCAACAAAGCTATAGAAAAAAAAATGGTTAATGATAGGGGAGCCAGGGGTACAGGGTGAACTGACCCACTGCCACATGACTGGATTCTCACAGTGCAAACTACCTAAAGTGTATTTTGTATGTTGCATTAAGGTCCTTTGTTCATGGTCGCAATGCGAGGCTGTCCAAATCAATCCAAATGCCCTTGTAATCAAATCCTAGTGGGAATCAAAGACCTTCTATAAGCAGCATAAACAGGACTGACACCGGTAGCCATGCTTCGTACTGGCTGAGGTCTGAGCTGTTTTCAGCTGGACATGTCGCACCCATAGGTGGGTCTTCCAAGCCAGGCTTGTCACTGGTGAAGAAGGTGGTGCAACAACAGAAAGGTGCGCAGTTTGCGACTCGGCTAAAGCTCATCACCGCTTGGCTGTTGCAGCCATTGCCATGGCTCAGGGCGGCTTGTTGCAGATGATTTACCAATGGTTTTGAGCTGCCAGGAGTACCCTGTTTCAAGGTATTTGATTGTATACCATGTGCTGTTGATCTGCCTTGATACCAACCGGATGCAGCCATTTTCAGGCTTGACAATCGTGGACTCAGTGGACTCACTTAAACTTGCGGGTATGCCGGTATGCCCCCAATAAATGCAACATCACATGTTGTTGGATCTTTCAGGAAGTCGCATCATTTATGGACACGCCCATATTGTCATGCTTCAAATGTACGTGCGCATTACTCAGCTGGCTGGAGAGTGCTCCCAACTGTGATAAATTGCTTTAGCTCGTCGAAAGACTGGGATGTTTCTCCTCACTTTAGTATTCCTTCATCACTTTGCCATTCTCTACCAGGGCAACTATTCACATGTCAATTGATAAGGTGCCTCCAATTAAATCACTTTTCAGGGGTCAGCTGTCATTTTTGTTGGTACATATACCTTTCTATGAAGATACACCTTACAACTGTGGATGTTCGTTGCTGAGCCCAGAAGACTATGGCCCTATGGCCATCCCTTATGGCGCGGAGCCACTGGATTTGTGAAGACTGAACGTCCACGGGCATCGATGCTTAATCTTGGTATGTAAGAAGCTTACAACTCTGATTGATGGATCTTGGTTTGTTAGCAGGTTATGACCCTGATCTCTGGAAGAATTAACCCTCCTTACTATCACAATTGCAATCCATTACGCTCTGGTGAAAAACACCTTCCCTACAAAATACGGTGAGAATCCCATTTACAGGTTAGTTTACCCAAGGGGTAACTGAAAGGAACCCTGCATTCTTCCTGAGTTGGATCCCTAAGCAACAACGGCTGGAATGCCTGGCACACCTATACTTCCATCATAAGGCACCATCAACCCCTCCAACCCACAAGTAACCCACTTTGATACGAACCAACTACAGCCCTGTTTGACCCTCATTTCACCATCATCAACCCCTACCCCGGGCCCTACCCAGGCCCTCCCCCGCTCCCAGGCCCTGCCCCCAGCCCCACAACGCCCCTTGGCGCAGCTCCAGGAGGATGGCATCCACCAGGTGGACTACGCCACGCGGCACCGGCAGCTGGCGACGCTGCAGGGCATCCAAGCCCTGGCGGAGACGCTGCATGCGATGGCCAAGTGGGGGCCCCCAGCGACCAACGCGGGGCCTGGGGGTGGGTCACTGGGGTCACTGAAGCCTTGGCCCAAAGGTAGTTTTCACACGAGCCTGGCAGCTGACGATTTTTTTTTGGAAAATTGGGGGGGGCTCTACTGGGAAGTGGTGGGAAGAGTGTAGGAGTAGGTACAAGTGGGAGGAAATGAAAGGGTACTCTGTAGAAGTACGACAACAGTGGCAGGGGTTGTTGCTGTTGCTATACACGCCCTGGGTGTGAAGCACCTATCGTCAGGTGCATGAGAAACAAGAGCTGGAACTGAACACGACTGTTGATTTGCCATGAGTATAGCAGTCCTATGACCAGCAACGAGTGTTGCATCTTGCTTGCTATATGGTTAGGTGTGATTCACCTGAACAGTTTTGAATGTGAGATTTGTAGTAATCAGCCCTCAAGATAAACTGGTAACAGGGCTAGGTTGGTTGTGCATAGTGAGTTGGGAACTACTTGCGTAGGCTATGTTCATTCATTACTGTGTTTTGAGTACTATGTTTTTGTTCTATCTCTCTCTCTCACTCTCTCTTTGAGTGAAGGTTGTTCACATGAATATCATTAGTTATTGGCAATTCCTCTTGATGGTGACCATCATTCGATACTGACCAATCAACTGCGCACTAGTGGCTGCATTCTTTCTGAGTTTGTTGACTGTATTGATGCCAGGAAAGCTGATGCCACCACTGTTCAACAGTCGACAACAGTCGACTGCTGAGGCAATGTGCAGCAGGCGCAAAGCAGCTGTTGCGCACAGCTTAAAAGATTTGTGCCGCGGGCCGCCAATCCAACCTATGAAATCAAGCCAGCAAGTGGTAAGAGCCTATCCCAACAAGATCAACTTGATGATGTTCAAGACTGAAATCTGTTGTATCTATACATGTGTGTATGTATGTGTATATGCATGTCAATGTGTTTTGTATGTGTGTTCTGAGTATAATGATTGATCCATCTATTTTTTCTATCTATCTATCTATCTATCTATCTATCTATCTATGTGTTTGTTTGTTTGTTTCTTTGTTTGTTTGTTTGGAAGTTTATTTGTCTATCTACCTATCTTGCTTATGTGTTTGTATTGCTTATCTATCGTACTCATCTATCTTATCTATTTATCGATGTACCTATCTATGCATCTATATGTATCTATCCATTTTTTCTACGTGTTCATATTTACATTGGCATTTATTTCTTTTCAGCCATTCTGGTATCTCCCAAGCACCTCGTAAGGATCAAACCAGGTGCATATACCTTGACACATTTGTTGGGTTCATTGCTGTAGCAATGCTCCCAGAACTGGTTGATGGAAAATGTAAAGGAATCTACAGGAACTCTCTATATCTAATGGTTGGTTGAACGAAGGGTTTCCAGCGGATTTTCCCTTCAACAAACCCAGTGAAATGTTCATTTGCTCCACACGCCGCTGCCCCATGCAACATATGTGAACCAGCTTGCGCGCGCGCATGCGAATTCTGCGGTTCGGTCGCCACGGGGCGTCGTTCAACCTCGAGGGTTGAGCATCAGCAGTAGGATGATGTGGACCTCCGAATCGCAATGGTGAGGCGTATTTAGCTATCTTGGAAGGGAGCGATTTGGAGCCAAGGGTATCCCTATGGCTGTTGAAAGTCGGAGCGATAAAAGCTACCAGAAGTGGCCTCACCAAATGGTAGTTTAGCCGTCTCTTCAGTTGACATGAACCATCATCAACCATTCAAAACCATGAGCCATATGGTCATTGGCATTATGAATTGAAGATACTCAACTATGGATTGAACATCATCTAGCAATACAGATTGACCATGATTGACTTTCAGTGACTCTTTCTAAATGTCGTCATTGTTTACTCATGATTATTTCTGGCAGTTTGAACGAAATTCAGTGGAGAAGTCAGCACCAGAAGGACGGCAATCGAATTCGCACATTCCCAGTCCAACTCATTCAGCATTTTCATCGTCATGTTCCACCAGGTATCCCACAATAAACTGGACCGTCATAGGTGAACCTGGTTGGAGAACATCTTCCAGAAATACAACTAGTGTCCAACCATATTCACCAATCCATCCCTAGTGATTCTTGTTCCCCACTTCAGTTTCTTGCACCAAGTATTTCAATCACCATCATCTATAATCAGCACAGATGCACCATATTCAACAGTCATTATCCCATAAAAGCGGCATCCATCATAAACAGCAAAATCAACTCTGAACTTAAATAAAAGGGAGCTAGCAGTCAACTCTTTGCTTCGTAGTGAAAACACAGCCCATTAGTTTAACCATGTGGTTTCTCAAATAGGGGGCCTGCCCCCAAATCATCCATGATTCATCATTTTTAGTAATAAATGGGGATTTCTCAACATACAGGTATCCCTAAATCATCCAAGAATAATCATATCCATCATTCACCATTGCTATTGATCAACAATCATTTTTTCGAGGTCCTTTAGCTCGAGAAACACCCATGCTAGCAACCACTAGCACCCTGTTCACCGTTGCAGAAGTCACACCTTGCCGAATTCACGACGTGGCTCAGAGCATCTGCGCTCTTTCGCCTGCTTGGGTTGATTCCTGGTGGAGCCAATGGATGGGATGAATCAGCAGAACGAGGTAAAAAATAATGATGATTGATGATACGTGAGGGTTACTGATACTTCATCATGGTTGATAATGCTTGATTTGTGATGGCTGATGGTTTGATTCACGGTCAAGAATGCTGATACCACCACAGAGGCAAGATCCCAAACTGAAAATAGAACGTTAATTGGCCAAGAAATAGTCTTTGGTAAATCTTCACCATCAGCATGAGACAAGCAGATCTCTTTGACATTTTCTCTCTGATAGCTGGAACCAAGCCACACAATATCAACATAGCAGCTCTCTCTAGCTCACACCCTGGCCATATCAAAAGCCTAACCAGAAAGTAGGCCGAAAAAGTCAAGGTACTTGACAATTCAGCAGATTTGAATTTTGTTGGTTAAAATGATGCATCTTTGTTCCCACCTTTCTGCAACTTTACGGAAGATCTTCAAATGAAGCCTGCGCCTTTGAACTGACAGGCGCGCTGGGAGAAAAACCTCGAGCAAAGCCAGAAGCAAACAGATCCATGGCCATGAACCAAGGGCCCTCTACCCCTGGCTAGCATTGGCTACCACTCTGGTAGCTGGGGGAAGTGATGGACCACTGTACAGCCCCTGGAGGTGATTATCAAATTTGGGAATTTATACCAAGCCACGAATGCAGAAATCCAACCACCCAACCAGTCACGTCAAGGATCTGATCCTGTCCACATGCCCCGCCATGTTGGGCCACATGTCGAGCCACTGCCAGGTGTCTCCCTTCGCATTGGTGCCAACATGGAAGGCGTTGGCCCAGCGACCCCAAAATGCGTCAGCCAGGTTGAAGCTATAAATCCCCTGGTTGAATCAGGCGCTACAAACCCCCAATCGTTCGCGATTTGGTGGTTTCTCAGAATAGGGGACCCCAAAAATGGCTGGTTTACTACTATAAATGGTTAGTAATGGATGATTAGGGGGGTCCCCTGTTTTGAGAAACACCCACTTGTTGGTGAACGTAACTTTGACTTAATTAGGATGATTGCCGGCTTTGGTAGATATTTTTACAGTTGAATGGCCTAATTCACCAACTTAATCAATTACTAATTCTAACCTTTGGTTCACCATGATGAATAATTGACCAATAAAGCACTTTTAACCGTTATTAATCGTAGTTAATTAATCTATATTTAACTATTCTAAACCACACTTAACCATGGCTAAATGGCTTGCTTCACCACCGAACGTTTGGGGGCCACCTCGTATCCTCAAGGGGCTTTCCGCCATTTGATGATTGAATGGCGGCCATGTTGTTCAATGTTTTGTTATAAATATATATATATATATATATAGGGTTCTCAAAAATATGGGACCCCAAAAATGGTTGGTTTGTTGATAGAAATGATTCTTCAACTGGAAGGTTGGGGGGTCCCCGATAATTGAAACCATCATGTGGTTCTGGGTCAGTTCACCCTGTGCCCCTGGCACGTAATTGACCAACGCACTAGCCGAGCTGTTGAGATCGACACTTTTTCAATGCTTAGCGTTGACCCGGCCCATGGATGCCCATGGTCTTGGTAGCTTGACGCGTAGCCATCTCGTTTTCAATGTTGAATCTCATCATTTTCGCAGTTGGTTGGTGGTTTGAATCATTTTCATGTTCACCAATATTTAGGATGGTTGGCTGATTGACGAGCATATTCTTGCGATGGCTTAGCTAACCACCAAGCAGTTGTACGGGTTGAATGTCATGGTCTCCCAGCTCTTCACAGGGTCCAACCCACTTCACCCACGACGTTTCAGTGGGTCCAGGTCGAGCAAGTAATTTTAGGAAGGCAACTGGGCAGCGGCGCAAACACAGCAGGCTTTCCGTGGCGGCTTCGGATCCTAGCACAATTCTTTGCCTACTTGGATGTCCCCACGGGTAACATGAAGCCATGGTTTTGTTGGGGTTCAGCGCCCTTACAGGGTAGTTTACCATGGTGGTATCCCAGTTGCAGCTGGACATCCAAGCAATGGAGTGGCTTGACCTGGCTGTGCTTGTTTTGTTGACCTCAGTGTGCCAGCCATGTACAACACAAATTCAAACATGTATGCAAGTATAGCATGTTCAATCATTTTCATGTTAGAAAAGTGTTTATTTTTGCAGACAGATGGATACTGTACATATTTTACATCATATGACGTAAGCGTATCACATAGTATTTATAGGTAGAGGTGACTGCCTTGTTCAGAAGTATGTGTGTATTTTTAGGAAACGTTTCTGTTGCAATTCCATATCTGTATGTGGAGGTGAAAGGCGGCGTAGAACCATCACGGGGTAGGAAGACCCTTCACCAGATTTCGGACATGTTCTATAGCAATCTAACGTCCAGCATGGGTAGATGTTGTTTCACCCACAGCGATACTTGAACGTGCAGTTGTAACTGGGACATGGACATGGTAAATAGCCGTAGCCTTTCAAGGTGGGTTTAAACATGCTTAGTAAGCAGTTCCCCTAGCGGACATAGCAGATGCCAGTATTCCCATTGCCATGTTGCCCAACTTGCTGGTAAAAACTCAACAAGCTAGTAGTTTTCTTCAGTGTTTGCTGATAATGTGTGTTGGTCTTGGCCATGTTCTTCGAGCTACAAATGGTTTCTATTATCATTTTGATACGTGTGATTGTGATTGTGTGCGTGTTCAAACAATATCATTCATTGCACATATCTCGCCACACAGCTAGAAATTAAAAAACATGTTGGAAAAGATCACCAGCCTCCGCTAGTGGAGCACTCTCCATCAAGAGGGGTATCTCCATCATCAAGCACCACTTTCCCTATCCAGCATCATGCGTTCAATCTGCAACTCGCCATGCATCATAACTACGTACATTACTACTGGGAGATTCCCATTCACCTTGTCAAGACATTACTGGTATTCCAAAGCCATGTTGACCTACACACGCACACACAGGCACAACAGTTATCACAAACAAGCATACATGCATGTTATTAAATCAGCTACTGATTTCTCGAATACGCCACCAAGCATTATTAACTTGTCATTCCTACACACTGGTAATCCACCAGGTTGATCAATTATCCGTCGTTCTCCAGTATTAGCAGTTAGTTAATCCTCCGCCATTAAAGCCATTATTATTCGGCCATTTTATTGACCGCTAACATCATCTACAGTGATTTTTATCCATTTGTCAACCATTTATAGGCATCTATTAATCATCATGAGCCAACATCCACCGAGCATTAACGAGCGTATTAACCATTCATAAACCATTATTTACCACTGGTCAATACTTATTTAACCATCACTAACCATTTTTCACCACTGGCCTTTATGAACCAAGATACAACAATTTATGAAATCAATCCTTCAAAAACAATTAATATAATCAGCTATTAACCGTTTGTGCCCTTTCCTTCACCATGTGAAACTATGAACCGTTAATTGGTGAAGAAATGGTCATACGTTGATCTTCACCATTCTATCCTGCGATGATCAACTACCATCTACTATTGACCAATGTTTGCCATAACCAATGTCAACCATAATAGCCTATCATCAATGGCTACTGTCAACACCGACTATTTGTAGATTCTGAACACCTACTATTAACCATGTTTGATCCAACTATAACCATCTATAAACCATTAAATCATTATCAACCATGTGTAATCCAAGTGAAACCATTTATAAGTGGTTTGTTCGACCTGTTTCATTGGCAATGATCAACAACCATCTATAAGCATCCAATGATAACCATCCATAAATGGTTTCTTCAACCTGTTTCAACCATCTATAAACCATTATCAACCATGGTGACAGTAGGTTTATTCATCTATAGATGGTTAATAGCAGGCTATAACCATGTATAACCCGACTATACCATTATAACTTTATAACCTACTATGACCACATGGTCAAGTATACTTACAATGGTTATAACCTGTTATGAACCATTGCAGTAGTTAACTATTAATTATACCTTGTTTTTTTAAACATGGTTATTAATTATGACCAATGAACCATCAATTAATAGTTATCAATTGTTATAATGGTTAACTATTAATTATGAACAATTATACCACTATTGTTTCATAATTGGTTATAACCATTGTAATTATACTATTATGGTTCATTAACTATTAACTATTAACCATAATAATACTATTATGAACCATGTATAATATTTTGTTTTATTCCACCTGTTTCATTGGCGATGCCCTCATCCTTCAGCCTTCGGCGCTCCTTCAGTGCGGTGCTTCGTACCCTGAGGTCCTCGTCGACTTCGAGTCGCGCCTGCCCAGCGCAGACTTCGTTGCGATAGATACGGAGCTCACGGGAGTGGACTTGGAGGTGCCGGTGACGCGTCGTGCTGTGTGGGATATTTGGTTGGTGGCTAATGATCTTGACTTCTGATGATGACTAATTAATGATAATGATGGTTTAACTGATAGTGTGTTGGTTAATGATGATGGTTCAATGATGGTTCATAATGGTGGCTAATGATCTTGACTTATGATGATGACTAATGAGAATGATGGTGAATAAGATGATTTTAGCAATGCTAATGAGTTTTCATGGTTAAATGAGCTGGTGCAACTCATACTAATGGTTAAGAACGGTTAGTAGTGGTTAATGGTTAATGGTGGAGATATCCTTGGGATCATGGATGTATCCTTGGATTTATAATGGTTCATAATGGACAATTATGTGGATTGATATAAGTATTGATGGTTAATGGTTTAACAGTGGTTTTAACTAATAGCAATCCTGTCATTGGTCAACAGATATGGCTTTTATGATAAATACTATTAATGTGATAATTTACGACATTGATTACTAGTAGGATGATTATGTGGATTTACGACTATTAAAGCAATGGTCAAGTAATTATTGATGAATAGTGACCTATAGTGACCGTTGATAATGATCCCTTAATGACCCTTGGGATAATGAATTTATGACCGTTAAAAATGGTTAATAGGAGGGGATAATTATCAATAATGATGGTTAAAACTAATGGTTGGTGGTGTGGAACATTTTTTTCCCTGGTAAGTATTAACAAATTGTTGGTTGACTCATATTTTTCATGGGGGTTGAAACCACCAACCAGATATGGTGGTGGGTCGAAATTTGGTACCCCGAAAACCATTGGTTTACAATGGATGTCCGTTATGAATGGCCATATTGGAAGTTCATAATTTTGACAATACCCATATGTATGTGTATGTATAAACTATATTAAGCTTTGTGAATATGTGATATTGTATGAAGATATAAAACATGATAATATGGATTTTTGTGCATGTATACATGTAGTTTGTTTACTTGCATCTTTACACGATTATGCCTTTATTCGTACGTATACATGTGATATACTCTATCCTCCACCAAAAGCGGGTAAACATCTCAACAGATCTGTTCACAAGGAGAAAACGCATGCATATCTTATTTGCTTGGTGGGTTTAAATATTTTGCATTTTTCGTAGTAGGAACAAATGCTTGGTTGGTTGACCAATATTTTTTCATAGGGGTGGAAACCACCAACCAGTGAGGCGTTTGGCATTCCCTTTTTCTTGGCATCGGTAGATCAGCCTGTTGGAAAAAGACTATTCAGGTTGGAACACGTACTGTACAGAGGCAGATGCTTTTGTTTGCTCTCACGCACACGCTCTCGCACGCACACAAAATGTGTGTTTTGTTAGTTTTGTTGCATATAATTCACAAGTTTGTTACATGTCATGATGTCAGAACATATGCATTGTGTTTCCAAGTGTTCTTGTTTATACATTAGTGGTGGCGGTAACATGTATCAGGTCGAAATATTGGACATATATCATAGCACGTATAGATGTACATTTTTGAATGTCGGCCTAAAACACAGTCATATAGATATATATATATATATACATATTCATATATTTTCATATCATATCATATTACGCCAGTGATATCGACAAGATCTGTAGTTTACATACTTATAGTTTTCTCATTTATTTACATATCATCAATCCAACATTCATATGATGTACATTTTGCCTTTGAACTTGTTGTAGTGTTTGCACATGTCATTGCAGTGGCTGTAGCTTATCAATGTCCAAGTGTGGTGGGCTTAGCTGTGGAACAGCGAGAGCTTGCCTTGTTTTCTAGCTCTCCTTAGCCATCCATAGTTATCATGAACCATCGTTGGCATCAAGAGCCGTAGCTATGGTTGATTAACAAGTCACATATAGCTATCATCAGCAATAAACCAGCATTGGGTATCCTCAAACATCATCAACCATCATTGAGCATCCTTTTCCAATCATCAAGCATCACTTAACCCATCTCAACCATCCTGAAGCATCATGATCATCCTTAACCACTCACCCATCCACCCTCAAGCGTTGCAGCGGTTCTGAGGGCGAGATGGATTCCTTTGACGACACGGCCATGCTTCGTTTGGATCGAAACTGCCGCATCGCTGAAAGGCGCATTTGGCGGGGCGGAACGCCAGTGGTGGCAGCCAAGTCCAGGATCTCATTATGGCTGTGAGAGCGATTCATAATGGTGGGTGGATGATGGTCAATGCATCGTAGGAAGTAATGAATATTAATGAGCAAGTAGTGAGTGATTGATACTGAGAATCATGATAATTAGTCATGATTTCACATGGTTAATGGAGGGTGAGTAATCATGCTCAGTGGTGGTTCATTACTGTGCAATCACGTGTAGTAACGTTTTTGTTGATGATTAATGTTAAGAAGGGTTTTAATGATGGTTCATGCGGATGGTCAATGATGACGGTTGATAATGATTATTCATGACGATGATTAATGATGATGGTTGATAATGCTGCTTGTTAATGGTTCACTTATGAAGAACGGTTGCTAATGATGGTTAGTGTGATCAAGGTTAATTAATACTGGTTGAAAATGATCAGGAATGATTCAAAATGGTGCGTAATGATTAACAAAGGTTTGCGGTGATGGTTCAGAATGTATTTAATATGGAGACATGTGTCATATTGGGTCATTAGATTAGGATCAACCATGATATGTCTATTCATAGGTGACGATTAGTATGATTATGTAATTATGTATATGTATATACGCGATAAAGATCTGTCACTATGAGCCAAACCATGTCATTGAATTTGCACCATTATGTTCATAACAAATGTTTACCATAGATGATGGTTGATAGCGATGATGGTCGACACTGATGCTGAGATGAAACTCTGTTTGTTTCAAAGATTGTTACCCATTGTTTAGTTGGATGACTACTGGACCAGTCATTTGAATAGTTTGCTAGACTACTTTGGACAGCTGTACCTAATTTGAAGATGCTCAATTTGATCACCGATCAGAACAAATCCTTTGGATCAAATTGTTGGCTTGACTAAGATATTTTCTGGGATGCTGTCTGAATCCCTGCTTGCTCGTGGGTCGTTTGAAGCCATGAAATGGCACCATGTTTGGCCAACACGAGACGTAATAGCAGAGGCACAATTTGCTGGTGGAATCTATGTTTGTTTGATGTTGATCTTCAGACTTCAAGACTGGCATCTTACTTGTGAATGAGTCATGGTTCAAGCTGATTCACAGCCACATTGGCAGTTTTGGTTGATATTCTTCGCAACCACTGTGCATGCACACTCTGTGACCACAGCGACCCTGGTCATCGGAAAATTGACCAATTTAGTGCCATTCAAACTTAGAGGCGTTACAAAGGAACAACGAATCATTTGCACAACATCTAAGCCGCACCTATGACACCTATGCCATCCTAGCTCTGTTGGACCGGAAAGCGGCTGGCTGCTATGAAACCTGTAACCGTAGCCGGCCTGGTCACCCTTGGCGTGGCGTTGCGCTAGGTACTCGCTGATCCAACTAGGTCTTACTTTGGTCAGCCGGGAGCCTTGACGTTTCGACCTGGTCGACAGAGCCTTACTGGGGATCAAGCCATCCTTGAATGACTCGGGTGGCCACAAATTGTTAGTTAGAAACCAACACTAAACCAATAAAAGCCAACAACATTGGAGATTATAATGATTACTGGGGGATAAGAACCAACCATAGGGGTTGATTAAGCAACAAGAAGTTGGTGATTTTGAAAAGGTTTTCGAAATAGATGGAATGGTTGGTTGATCGACTAGTATGGGGTTGAAACCACCAACCAGAGTGAGGACTGTACCTTTGGATGATACTGCTAGAAATGATTCACAGATCACTTCAAGCTGGGAATCAGATTATAGAAGCTGATGATCCAAGGCCGCTTAAACTGAGTCGAGACATTGTTTCGGACTTGAAATTGGTGTGCTGGACATCCAGGCAATGCTTCATGGTCAGTGATTTTGCTGTTGCCACTGAGTCCCTGCTGGAATGAGACATGGACCAGACAAATTTCTTAGTGGCAATTCGACATGCCAATAAATGCCAAGATGTTGTATCACACCCCTAAGCCTATATAACCCATCATGGCTTCAGTGGATTTTTCCATTGTTGGTGCAATGAATCCTACTCCAACTCGGAAGAAGCACAAGTACTCAGATAAGCATCGACCAGCCTTTCAGCTGGGTTTCTTTCAGACCAAGGATGCAACGCGGCTATCTCAGAAAATCACCTCGATAGTCCTTGGCAACAGTTGCGTAATTCCAGAACTACCACCAGCCACTTACACAGGAACCAGACATCCACATGAACCATCAATCACACAGCCAAATGTGGTAAAACACGCATCAACCAGCCTGGCCAACTTGGCTTCCGTCTCATCCTTGGTTCCCCCACCTCCATTGAACGGCCCTTCGCGGTGAAGGGAGGCCTTGCGCTAAGCAACCACCTTCGCCGCCTCGCCCAGGTCAAGAACGGAATGGCCGAGAAGAGATTCTGAGCTTCGCCAGTTACAACCTCTTCGCTTTTCCCTACGCCTGGACGTCTCAGATGCAGCGAAAACCAGCGCAGCGAGCTGCGCTGGTGGTTGGTGCTATGACGAACAGTGGTGATGTAGAGTTACTAAGTAAGCAGCCGTGGAAGCTTCACAATGCAAGTTCAACCACTGTGTAGAGGTCGAGGATGAATATGTGGAAGATCTGAAGAATTCCGAGCACCATCTTTGCCTCAAGCAGTTGCTACATGCCGAGATTGGATTTGCTATCGGCTTTCATTGGCAAACTGTTCAACATACCTTCAGCTTCAGAACAAACAGTTGCTTCCGAAAAAGGCAAGGTAACTTTCTGTAGGTGAGCTGAATTGCGCCCAGTTGAGTGAACTTGCTGACATCTCGCGTAGTTTCCCAAAGAATGCGCGAAAACAGCTGTTCAACAATGCTTCTACTTGGCAAACGCGTGTTCTAGGACTGCGGGTGTGGTAACAAGTACACAGACTAAATACGTTTGAATACACTCATGAATTCACCATACGTGTGAAATTTAGATACAGACGAGATCCATGTGAGATTTACTTTTGGTGTTGGGGGAGTTGTCTTGGGGCAGAATAGAGGAATCCAGAACAGTGGAAACTCCTCACTTGTGGATTGAAGCTCGCAGCTGCATTCATCCACTGTCGACTGTCTATCCAATTTCCTTGCATTGCACCGATGAGGGCAAACCTACCGTCAGTGCACGAAATGCGGTTTGGTGTTTGAAATACCCTTGTATCAGAACCATACCAAACAGTGCACTGGCAGCGTGGACCCACGAAAAAAGAAGACTCGGCACAGGAAGCATCAAACCACGGCCTATGCAAATGGCAACCGCAGCTACTTGCAACGCAAATAGATGCGGTGCGCATTAGCATAGGCCGTGGGTTCCTTGCTGGCGCCAGATCAAATTTCCAGGGTGCCCCGTTTGTCAGACTCTGGTCAAGTTTTCACTCAGCGCGCTGCTACATGGCCCACACAGAGTTCGAGCTTGCCCCCTCCGCCCTCCTCTGCCAAGTCTGCTTGTCCTGACGAACAGTCATGCGCTGGCATGAGCGAGCTGTGGCGGAAGGCTGCGACCCTACCAGGTTTACGTTTCAAAGGGGTGCGCCTTCCAAATCACTTTTTGCAGAGGTGCGCCGCTAAAAATCTGCACAGGTTAGGACATTCTCAGAATTTGGGTGCATCAATCCATCAAGCATAGCTCTGATAGTTTTCTTAAAGCTCCTGACTATCCACAGTCATAAGACTCTTTTTGTTGTGGTTTGTTGGCGTGGTTCGTAATCTTCGCTTTGTTCCAGTACCGTGTTATGAGTATTTATGAGTCTGTTGTCTCATCTTGCCCCGGCGTTGAGTTGTTCAGATTCCGAAGTGCCACGTTTTTTTGTTTGAAGGTCTTGGTATGTCTTGGTCCTGGTGCTTTGGCAATGGGCCAAAATGCGTTTCCAAAACACTCTCTCAGCTGGAAAATGCGCGGCGAAACCTATTTTTGTTGCCATTTCCATGTTGCCTGGAGCTGTTCATAAACTTGACGATTTTTTCTGGGGGCGGAAATTGAATGAAATCACCAGCTCGATATGTAGATGCGCATAGCACCGGATCTGAGAATGCTGGTTCCTGTTTGTCGAATCTGAGGCTGCTTGAACACCTGCCAGAAAACCCCAGCCATGGCGAGTCAATGTTTTCGAATAACTCATGGTGGCACCTGGGATGTCATGTTGACGTTGGTGGTTCAACCCTTGCTCCAATGGTTCGGTTCAACCCCTTGGTGGTTGCCACGGCGTCATAGGGGTCGCTGCTTGGCGCTTCAAATCGACTGTCCAAGGCGGGAAACGACCTCATCGGCAGAAACCAAGGATTTTTCTGCCAGGCCGAAGCGGATTGGTGGTTTTATACGTTTTTTTTGTTTGTTTGGGATTAGAACCATGAATTATGATTAATGATAGGGGATCATGAGCAACAATGATTCAACAACTATTGGTTGGTGGTTTTGTACGTTTTTTTTGGTTTGGGATTAGAACCATGAAGTATAAAGCACCAAACAAGTTTGGGATTATAGCCATGTTTGTTGGTGGGGATTGTAACTGGTGGGTGGTTTTGAACATGTTTTTATTTTCCCTAGTAGTTATTTACAAATGGTTGGTTGACTAATATGTTTCATAGGGGTTGAAACCACCAACCAGATGAAGTATGGTTAATGATAGGGGAACATGAGCAACAATGATTAAACAACTATTGGTTGGTGGTTTGATTGATGCGTTGAATTTTCCTTATCACTGATAAATGTTGGTTGGTTGACAAACATATTTTTCATAGGGGTGGTTCAACCACCAACCAGGAAGGATGTGTTCTTTAGCTGCGGGCCTATTGCGTTTGCAATGGTGCTAGCGTGGTGGATGGTGTTGGTGATCGTGAAGCTACCACGGAGGTAGGAACACAACCAACTTGCGTTGGTGACAAGGACCAACCAAATATAATGGTTGTTGTGGTTGTGGTTGTGGTTGTGGTTGTGGTTGTGGTTGTGGTTGTGGTTGTGGTTGTGGTTGTTGTGGTTGTTGTGGTTGTTGTTGTTGTTGTTGTTGTTGTTGTTGTTGTTGTTGTTGTTGTTGTTGTTGTTGTTGTTAGTTGATTGCTTCCGTGTTGAAACTCGTGTTGTTGTCGTTTGTTCTCAAAATGTGGGTCCACTCCCGTTGTTGTTGTTGTTGTTGTTGTTGTTGTTGTTGTTGTTGTTGTTGTTGTTGTTAGTTGATTGCTTCCGTGTTGAAACTCGTGTTGTTGTCGTTTGTTCTCAAAATGTGGGTCCACTCCCGAATAGCGGATATCATAAAACCAACATATTTTGCCAGAACAATTACCACAAATTGCAAAGAAACAACCATTGGATGTTTGCACTTCATTGCTAATTTGTTTGGAGCGGGTAGCAGTCAAGCAAAGCCAACTGCCATGTTTGCAAGTGATTTGGTGATGGGTTAATACATGTAAATACCGAATTTGGCCAAAACATGGCCGTTTAACATTCCATACAACAAACAATTGTCATTTCGGGATGTTCACTGTGCATGGACTTTTCCCATGACCGTCTCATTGCAGGAGACTGTTCTGTGTGAAAGAGGGATTCGTGCGCCTATTCAACCTTTTCAAATTTGATCATTTTAGATATCAATACCACAGGAAAGAACCACTGTGTCCGGCTTCACCGTTTGTAAACTTACCCTGATGGTTACCAAAGATACACCACTCAATACTTCGTACTTGTTGATCTCTCATTGCTACTTACAGTGTGTCTATCAATTTTCCACTAGTGAATCGACTGCCAATAGGGTCGAAAGTTAATAGTCCCTCTACCACAGTGCAAATTGGTAGTTTCTGTGGCAGTTGAGCAAATCAACCATTTCGAGTGTGAAAAATTGATAATAGTTGATTCACTCAAAAATAGTTGATAAGCAGTGGTAGTTGGCAATAGTTGAACTACTGACAATAGTTGAAATACCCAATTTTAGTTGATATAACCAGTGGTAGTTGACAATAAGTTGAACTCCCAATTTTCACGCGCAACTTTCCACTCAACGCATAACCTTCCCATGCGGATGGCAACCGAAGCAACAGTGCGCAGCCAGGCATCGGCTCTGCAGTTCAACGGGCAGCACAATGTGGATTTCAACACGTGGATCAAGGAGACCCGGGGAGACCCGGGGAGACCTGGGGAGACCTGGGGAGACCTGGGGCCGGGCCGTGCTTGGGCAGTGATGGGATGGCGGGGTTGGGCAGTCCATGATGGCTGAAGCACTGGAGTGTACATGGTGGCAAGTGGAATTACTGGAGTTTATGGGGTCAAAGGTGGTGAAACTCAATCATCCAATGAGATCAAACCAGGGTTGGTTTACATGTTTCAACTTGGAGCCCACGCCTACAGGATGGCATCTCCTACATGAGCAGAGAGGACTGGATGCGGGGGGGCCAGTGTTTGATGGCGCCTTCCAAGTGGTTGTGAAGAGGCACAAGGCAAATGGTGTGGAATGATGGCTGTTGGCAGTGGTGAACTGACACCAGCTGGAAATGGTTCATCATCGTTCCCTTCCGGTAAACTAACTTAGCAATGGAAAAGACACCATTGTTTGATCGGAAACCCTAGGAAACCAGCTATAAATGGAGGATTCTCCATTGCCATGTTAGTTTACCAATGGTCAATCATGAGATGATTCTTCATGGTATACCAATGGTTCATCGATACACCTATTGGTGTGTTGAGCAGTTCTGGTAGAATTGGGGCCGCTGTTACAATGATGACAATGTCGCTGGTGACAGACTCCATCGGCATTTGCAGAGGAACTGCTTCAATTCATGAACACCAAACAGTTTGGGCTCGATTTCTGGGATGGCTGATTGTTTGGGCTCGATTTCTGGGATGGCTGATTTCAGATTTTGTCGCTCACTGGTCCCACTCCTTGTTTGAGTGATGAGGGGCTACTGGGAAATCATTTTGGGATTTTCATTATTGAAGGGATTTCCCAATTAGATCCTGGTTTAGAAAAGAAAGCCAGTAGGGTTTCTGACTGTCCCTGGTATGTGCTTCTTGGGTTTTTGGGCTTCTGGGGATGCCTGCCACCATGTTGTGGACATATTCTTAAAACACCACCATGCACCAACAAATTATTTCACTTTTCAACCAGTCATTATCAACTATTGACCAACTTGTCACCAGTCATTCGCCACCAGCCATTTTAACCGCTGTTTCCAGCTGTCATTGGGGCCTCTCCAGGACGAGAGACGCTTCAAGAACTACTACGGGTCACGTGAAGGTGCAGCAGAGGAGAAGGCGGACTCGCGCGAGCAGCAGGGATGCGGTTCTGGTCTGCAGGGAGGAAGGTTGAAAGATACACAGAGATCGATTATGATGAGATATTCACCCATACATACCATACCATACCATACCATACCATGGCGTGAGGCGTAGATAGGTGTATATTATTTGAAACAAAATATACTGTAGATATAACTAACCTTGGCCGTTGTTGGGCCAATTTTCGACTAAGTTGCACACAGGTCAAGCATGGCAGCTTCAACCCTCGAGGAAGAGGAGGTCATCTGAGCAAAATATGAAAAATACCATGATCATCACCACATCCCCTGTGTGCGCAGGAAAAGCAGCAATGGTGGACAACCTTCTATGCACTACCATTTTGGAGTCCTGGAGTGCTCAGCTTCAACTTGGCGGAACGACGTTCACAGAAGAGGACGCTGAACTCTTGAAATTGAAAACTAGATAACAGGACTTCCAACACCATTGCTTCGGATGTCGCAAGGGGGGCAGCCCGACGAGAAGATCGCATTCCTTGAAAGCGGCACTCATTCAACCACAGTATGGCTTGGCATCTTTGACGCCGGAACCTCAACGATTTCAATCTCAAGAGATTTACCATTCATACCCCGATAACATTTTATCTTTGCAGGGATGCTTGCTTTTCCTTGGCACCCAATTTGCGGAGGACTGCGTACAATACCCTCGTGACTGAAATGTAGTAGTTTATGTTCTGCAGGAAGATCGCATCAAGATCACTCCAGGGGAGGCGATTGCGGGGTCAATGTGGGAAGGCCAGCCCTACCACGGCACACTTGGCACCGCAACCGACAAAACCACGGCCCTGGAGATAGCCGTAACAGTTCAGTGCATCTTGGTCTTGGACGAGGGTGCAGTTCTGCTGACTACTGATGCAATAGTGGATGTCTACAAGCGCTTCAAGGCGTGCCAGAAAGAAGCTGAGGGCGTCAAACTGTTATTCAACTTCCAGAAGATGTCTCCGGCACCGCCCCCAACTTTTATCCTGAAAGTGGTACCGTATCCCAGAATGGTAACAGCACCTGAGGCACGTGGCAGGACGGCGTGCGAAGTGGTGAACGAACACCGTCAGCGTTTGTGCCGAGCTGGTCTCTTGCTCTGTTGAGCGTTGGCGCCTGCAGCCATGACCTGTGCGAACTGTACAGGAAGTGGCTGCAGGTGGCTATCAGAGCACGCCTCGAAGGCGTCCTCGTACAGCTGCTGGCGGTGGAGGAGTGCCATGGTCGCAAGCAGAAGAAGAGAAACAGAGAGTGAGAGGGAGGGAGAGAGAGACAGAGAGAGAGAAGGAGAGAAGAGAGAAGAGTAGAGAGAAGAGTGGAGAAGAGCCAAGGGACGGAATCCTCGTGGCGGAATTCCTTGGTCCTCTCTGCCGCCGCATGAGGGGCTCCGTCCCTGTGCCATGACACGTTTCACTTTGAATTTTTTTTCGGCATTATGCCTTACGAAGAAAATACAGCTGAAGCAAAGCAATGGATTTAACTCTTGTATTTCAGCGACTTTGCGTTATACCAACTTTGGACCGCAAGCAAGTTGCAATGAACATTGATGCTTGCCGTAGCTGTATTCAAATCAAGACACTGCTTTTTGAAACAAGATACACGATACCTTCATCCACAAGACTGGTTCAACAAAGTGTTTTTTGACTAAGTAACATTTATGGTGAAGCAAACCAACTTGTATGTTTGCGACACACCAAGCATTTTGAAGAAACCAATGGGCAATACACCAAGAAACCTTCTTTCTAACACATCGCAGAAGCCTCGTGGCCGAGAATGTCGCCCAAGCCGGCGCAAGACAATGTGCAAGCTCTTCGCGACGAAAGGCTTTCTGAAGAAGAAATTCGCAGAAGATTGAAAGCAGATGGCTACAAGCCAGGAAGAATCTCACAGCTGTTGAAGGCAACCCGACCGCGGGCAGCAGTTCCCATGGCAGCACCGAAGACAAGCAGTAGGAGAGTTTGTGCCCGCCAGTTGTTGAATTAAATGATGGTTTTAAAATGTTTTAAACAAAGATAATGATCCAGGAAGCGACTCCACACATCGTTTCATTTTCGCAGCTTGCGGATAATTCTCGCTTCCGCAACAAATCTAAATGCAGAGAGCATGCGAAGAGAAGCGCTGGGCATGCTTAATCCACACAAACCGAACCAACCCTCTTGTATGCTAATTTGTTATCACTCTGTTAGTGGAGCACATTCCCAGTGAAACATTTTTTTAGGGGATGCAGTTTCTCTATCAGCACCTCACCTTTTGCGTCTGACTTTTTTCTTTTTTTCTCGTGATCACACTTTTATAAGGTGATTTCTTTGAAAGGTTTTTGATGATATTTTGCCTCTATCAGGTAACCTGTCATGATATCGTTGTTTTGTGCAATTTCCGGCGCATCTTGTTAGAAGGTGTTTCTTTCAACCCACAGCTGCTTGTGACCAAACCATCTCCATCCGCACGCTTCTCGCATGATCCTCAGAATTTTGAAAGCAAGCTATTCTTTGTTGTATTGATTTGTTTCTCTTCATGATTCTCTGCAACGCTTTTTTTGATAATGATGCCAGAGATAGCAAAAATAGAGCCAAACATATTTGTGATCTTGAAACATGTTTTTGGCTCAAAGCTGGCAGAGAGCAATCGCAGCAACAGACGTGAGTAACGTACATGAATTATTGACCACACACACACTCAGGCGCGCATGGGCGTTGATGGCGTGCAGAAAAGAATACGCATAGCGCACCAAAATCCTAGAGCAATGGAAAGGTTGATAGAAACACCGAGCACAGGCGCAGAGGCAGCGGATCAAGGGTCGAAAGTGCGCAAAAGAAGAAACTTCACAGGGGTGATAAACACAGCGCCACAAGAGCAGCAAGGGCCGAGAAATGTTTTGACGATTTGATAGCTGAGGTGAAGAACATTCCTTGGCCAGGAATTGAAGCCGAAGAGGCGGAAAAGGAGCGACAAAAGAGACAGCAGGAGAAGCAGCATATAATTTCAGCGTGTGATACATCGGGGAAGCGCAAATATATGGGAGAATCGGCCGCCAAGGCAACTCCGACGGAAGCTGCCTCAGCTAAGATCAATGCAGAAAAGCTGAAGAGGACCAAGCGCAAGGAAACTCTCGGGAAACAGTGAAGACGACCGATGGCATCGAACACACTGCAATCAGGACATTTGAAAACTCAGCATGGAAGAAAGATCCATTATACGATCCTCAGGAGAGATGGAACAGGAATTACCACCAGGAAAATCAGGAAACCTGGAAGTGGGACTCCGGCCACAAGTCTTAGAACTGGAATACCAGCTCCAGCAACAACAACAACAACAACAACAAACAAAGTTGGAGCTGGCCAGTTCATGACAGTTGGGGCTGGGACTACGCCCAGCAAGGCGAAGAAAAGCGCAAGTGGGCGCCATGCAGGGGCGAAGACCAGCGAAAGTGGGCTGACTTTCGAAAAAACTTTGTAGTATCTCAGGCATATGCGAATGTGCGTGGATGTTTCATCTGGAATTACCAGATCGAAGTATAATAATGAAAGGAGCTCAATTATTGAAACCCGTGCGTTCCTGCAGCTTCTTCTCAAGCTTTCTTCTGACTTGGCCGTACAACTCGGACCCAGCAGGTGGATGCTGCCACGATTCCTATCTTACGCTTCGTTCTTTGGTCCATGAAGTAAGCAGGTTTTTTCAAAGCTACGATCTTACATTTAAGTTTCAACATTGAATAACTCTTTTCTGCATGTCTTGCTGCTACTATATACCATTTCTTACATATGTCTTTTTTTATACATAAACAGCTGTATATTTAAAGAAAAATATATATATATATATATTCACTTTTTATATATATATAAATATATATATATATATAAATATATATATTGAAAAATTGAAATAAATAAAGCATGAACCTTGGACGTTGCTACGCCAATTTTGTGTTCTCCAGTCAGCATCTATCAAGTTACTATCAAGCCTCTTTGTGAGGTGAAGCATTATGCTATTTTTTCCTTCGTCTTCCTTTGGTTTTCCTCTGCTTTTCCCTTCGTTTCCCTTGGCTTTTCCCTTGCGTTCCCCTTTTGGTTTTCCCTTGCTTTTCCCTTGTTTTTGTTGGTTTTATCTTTGGTTTTATCTTTGGTGTTCCCTTGGTTTTCGATTTTTTTACACCTGTTTTGCTATTTTTTCCCCTTGCTTTGCTTTTCCGTTTTTGTCCCTTCTTTTTCTTGTTTTTCTTTTTGATTTTCTCGTAGTTTTCCGTTGGTTTCCCGTTGCTTTTCCTTTGTTTTTCTTTTGCCTTTCCCTTGTATTTCTCTGCTTTTCCTGGGTTTTTCGCTTTGTTTTCCCTCGGGTTTTTCCTTGGTTTTCTCTTAGTTTAGTTGTCCTTTGGTTTTCTCTTGGTATTCTTTGGTTTTCCCTTGGTCTTCCCTTGGTTTTCCCTCGCTTTTCCCCGTTTTGCTGTGGTTTTTCACTTGCTTTTCCCTTGGTTTTCGGTTTGTTTTCCCTTGGTTTTTCCTTTGGTTTTCCGCAGTTTTTCCCTTGTTTTTCCTTTGTTTTTTTTTTCCCTTGGTTTTCTCGCTTTTCTGTTTTTTCATTTAATCACAATTTTGGCTGAAGCGAACCAGCTTATAGAATTGCAACGCTAATGTGCAGTGTTTTACAAGTTTTCTTCTGATTTTGCCGCGCAACTCGGATCCAGCAGGTGGATGCTAGCATGATTGCTATTTTAAATTTCGATTTCTGAGATACATGAAGTAAACCATTTTTTTCAAAGTTTCGATCTTACATTTGAATTTAAACATTGAACAACTCTTTTCTGCATATTTTGGTTTTCTTATTTTGAGCATTTGTATTTCTATCTATATATATATATATAGATTTTAATTTTACATATATACATACATACATACATACATACATACATACATACATACATACATACATACATGAATAAAGTTTTTTCCAGCAATTGCATATTTTGCACGTTTTTTCACAACAAACGGGTTTTTTTGGCTGTCGGCGACTTGGTTGGTATCTATGTTTGGTTATTGATACAGTACCAATATGATTTGGTGCTTTGGCAACCATATGAATGCATGGCTATTCCCAGTCGTTTCCTCGGGTTTCACACTCTCTCTCTCTCTCTCTTTCTCTTTTGGACAGCTTGGACATTGATGTTTTGTTGGTTGCATTTCCTTTTGCTAACCACGATTCACCACGAAAATTCCTATATCATTTAGTTTTGAATGTCTGACAGGTTTTAACCAAAAAGACGAAGCATTGCAACCTACCATTCATCACTATCAGCTACGTTTAAACATATGTTGTAAACCCCATGGGTACACACTTGCTCACGCTTATATTCTGGGTGAGTTACGTTGAAGGGAGACTCGGCTCGACCATGATCAGCCATCTTTACTCAACGTTTGGGAAACAAATATGCTGAAACTGGTTGGTGGTTTGATTGACATTTTATATTTTCCCGAAAAAATATTCACAAATTGGTTGGTTCACAAAAATATTTTTCCTGACAGGGTGCTTCAACCACCAACATGTGAAACCATTCACATCTTCACTCTCCAGGCTGGACTACTTCGTCTGTGGAAGTCCTTGTGTGCGCGGCAGCTGCCCTTTGCTGGGTCCTTAGCTATTGTAGACCGGGTGCAGGAGCCAAACAAATCCATTGGAATGTTTGGGATTGATGGCACGTGTTTTTCCTGGAAGTGCAGCCTCCACACTTGTGGTTTCAAGCCTTCGAAACAGTAGTTTCACGTACAGAATGAGGTGTTCGTCACCATCATCATCCTCCTCATCCTCATCCTCATCCTCATCATCATCATCATCATCATCATCATCATCATCATCATCATCACCCTCATCATCATCACCCTCCAAGCCATCAGCAGTAGAAGCAGTGGCTGCGTGTTGAATTTTTTTCACCGGCACCGGCCCCCCTTCTTGTGCCAGGTAGTGCACGGCCCACTGGACCTCTTTTTTCTTCTGGCAACTTTTGAGTTTCTGGGCCAAATGGTCAACGAGGGCACGCTGCCACTGCCCCCCCCCCACCAGTACTTGGTGTTTTCGGGAGTAGCAACCTTTATTTCCACTTTATCACACACTTGCACACCTGAGATTTAGTTTAGGCAGGTTCAGAGGTGATTAGTATTGTTCATGATTTTGTTCCTGTTTTTTTGGTGGTTGGTGTCAGGGTTGTATGGTTTGTGTGTGTGAGTGTGCTTTGATTGCCATTGTCATTGTTGTGAGGTGGTTGTGGTCATCAAAATGGTCACTGGATTGTCGCCAAAACTTCCCGCTGACATCGGTCTACTTCACATGGGGATGGTTTTATTCTTTAGTTTGGGAGTTGGCGTAGTTTTTTTTTGAGGGTGACTTTCTGGGATTTGATGTGTGAACATGAGATGACGTTGTTGGATATGTACAACAGTACTTGCTGCATGTTTGCACGTGTTTTTTTCTCATATTTGGGCTGGCTTGCTTGTGAAACGTGTTGCTATTCTCCTGCATTGTCAAGGAATTTCAAGATGCCCGCCACATACCTAAGGCGCGTAGGTCTTTCTTGCATTAACACTTCTGCCAAGGCAACAATCTTCATAGGTTGCATCAGGACAAGCAATCGGCGCGCCCCTTGATAGGACAAAAATCCTCTTGGAAGCTGAAGGCTGAAAATATATCCCCATATTGTGGTGCAGGGCGGCTTCAACCCATCCAACATGTGGCTTTCGGATCGATCAACCGTGGCTTCTCACGATTGATCATCGGTTCGATTTCCAACACACCAACCAAATTCAACCAATACAAAACACCAAAACGTTCCGATGTGACTGAAAATCATTTTCATGTTTCTGAATTCCTGGAAGGTTGCACACAAATACCATCATGTTCCTGAAAGTGGGGCCAAAACTAGGAAAAAGAAACAGCCAAGAAAACCAGCCCAAAACCAACAAACAGCCAACCCCAAACCAGCCCAAAATCAGCCCCAAAGCAGCCAAAACCAGCCCAAACCAGCCCAAAACCAGCCAAAAACCAGCGAAAAAAACCACCATCCCTCGCTTTCATGGCACCCAGGCGCCGTCCCTTGCCCCGAAACGACCCTCGAGCCATGGCGCAGATGATCCGCACGTGTACACCCAAGGCGCATAGCCGGTGGCCAGCGCAGGGGCGGTTCCTGGGGGCGTGACATGATGGGTTGATGGGAAGTGGGTGGTTGATGAGATTCATGTAGTTGATAATGGTTGATGAGGGTCATAGTTGATGAGCTTAATAGCTGATAGTGGTTGATGAGGTTATAGTGGTTGATGAGGTTAATAGCTGCTGGCGAATGATTTTCAATAGCGGTTGGTTGAAGTGATGAGGGTAAAAGTGGTCCATGAGCTGGTCGATGACCCGTGAATTCCATAGTTGACTGGTGCTGGTGGTAAATTATTGGTTTGTGAGTGGTTAATGAGGTTTGTAGCTGCTGGTTAGTGATGGTTAATGAAGCTGGTTCGTAAGCTGTTTAATGATTGGTGAATCCGATGGTTGATCGATGGCTATGCTTTATGATAAGTGGATGGGTACAGTAGTTAATGATTAGATGATGGGGTAATGTATTTGATGCTTAAGTAAACAGTATTTTATGGATAGTGAATGGTTGACTACTGGGGGCGACAACATTGAATCACTTGTGAACCAAAGTGTAGTTATTGGTTTTGACTTTAGAGTATGATTAACTCATGGTAACATGATTTGGCCAAGTGATGGGTAAATCCGCAAGGCTTATGATGCAAGGCCTCATCGTTGGCAACGGTTTGTCATGGGTATTGATAACATTCCCAGGACTTTGATGACAATCTCTTTGAAGATTACACCATCACCCGTTGAAACCGCAAGGGTCAAGGGAGCAGCCCACCCATTCCTGCATGTTTGCCTGGGATCAGCACTGTTTTTCCCTGTTGGCATGAACTCCATTTGTGAGTCATTTCAGTTCCAAGTCATAAAACACCGTCATTACCCGTCATTTACTTTTTTTGGAAGTCAAACATCTCAATGTTTCCCACCAAAACAAAAGTGAATCCCTTCCTTGTTGCTGGTTATGTTATGTCCTACTATCATCTACTATCCTTGTTGATTCACCACCCATCAATCAAAATCCAATCCGAATCCAACCTTAACCACCCCCAACCAACCTTAACCAACCTTAACCAACCTTAACCACCCCCAACCAACCTTAACCAACCTTAACCAACCTTAACCAACCTTAACCACCCCCAACCAACCTTCACCAAGCTTCACCAATCTCAACCAACCGTCCCCAAGCGCGCCCTCCCCTTGGGGCTGGCCCCGGGGGGCCCCGGGAGGTGGTGGACACCGCTCATCTCCATGGCGCCCTGGGTGGGTTCAAGCGCCTGGCGCTGATGAAGTTCGCGGAAGATGCCAAGGTGCAGCAGTTGACGGCTGCCGCAGGTGGGCAGTTGCTGAGCCCGAAGCGTTAATCAAGAACTGTTAATAGGGATTAGTATAGAGGATATATCCATTAACCATAGAGGAATTACAGACAATGAATAAGGTTTGAACCATTGCAGGGTTAATTAATAATCATTATAGAGGTTAACAGAGATTAATAGGGGATATGATCATATACAGTAATATCAGTGATTATAGACCCCTAACCACCAACCTGACCAGTTGATCATTAATAATCATTATAGAGGTTAATAGGGATTAATAGGGGATATAACCATTAACCATTAATAGGGGTTATAATCATTAACAGTGGTGCCACTCACAGTTGCTTGGCTATGATGGCCAAGGCTTTGGCCAATATGAACCAACCAAAATAGCTGGTTAATGGTGGATTATAGGGGATGATGATAGGATTATGGCTACAGAGTGGTACTAACAGTTACTGACCCTCAACAGTTTTTATAGGGGTTATAACCATTGATAGTGGTTAATAGTGGCTAATGATAGGGGGTAATAATCAATAATGGTGGTTGAACAACCCCTAACAGCTACTTGGCCATGGGCCAGTATTAGCCAACAAGAATGGGGTATGATAACCAACAAGAGTGGCTGGGAAACGATGGGTAATGATGGGGGAACCAGGGGTACAGGGTTTGGACCCACAGCCGCTCAACTGAGGTTGTAACTATAGGGTAATTATGAGTTATGGTGCGGTAGTTATAACTGCACTTAAGATTAATTAATGATGGTTAATAGGATTATGGCTCCAGAGTGGTACCCCTAACAGTTGCTTAACTTAAGTTATAACCATGCATAGGTGGTGTGGTAGAAACTATGGGGTTATGGTAGGGTAGAAGCTATAGAAACTATGATCCACCTCAGTACACTTAGAACTAGAGGGTAATCACGAGCTATGGTACGGTAGGTATAACTGTACTTAACCAGTTGGTTTCTACAGGTTTCTACCATTGTTGAAAATCAATTCGGTTACCTACCATAATGGTCACTGGAAGCATAGGTTCTGGTTTCCTGCACATTTTTGTGGAAGCCAAACAGTTGACTTCCGTTGCAAAGGTCATCGAAATCACCGGGGCTCCCATTAGCAACCACCTGGAGACATGACACCATAGATGATGAGCGTCAGAACCACTTCAGAACCACGGCATGTGCCTGGCAGTTTTCCAATGTCAACTGCCCAAATGCTGTCAGCAATGATGGTCAATTGCTATTGACCCCCTATATTGTAGTCATGAAGTACCACTATTCACCCCTACCACTGCTACCATAGACCACTATTGTTTACTGTATCCACTACTACCCACTATTGCGCACTAACCCCAACATGCTCCAACCAGCCATGGGTTCTCTTCAGCCATTGGAAGGGTCCCCAACTCCTGGAGCGGAGCCGCTGAGCCAGGCGAGATATGAAGAGCTGCTGAGCAACGGCAGTGTGTCGCCCTTGAAGTTTCGCCTGGTAGGCGAGACGTCGAGACCGGGAGACCCAGGGGAGACCCAGGGAGATCCCACGGCGGGTGGGCTGAACCGATTGGAAGCAACAAGGATTGGAAAAGGCGGTGGAGAATGGTTGATTGATGTTGATTGATGTTGATTGATGTTGATTGTGAATTATTGCAATCTATTCATGCACACTATGAATCCATAACCTATTCATAATTACAACTGGTTGTGCTCATTGACTGCGTAATTTGCCATGACCAGTGACTGAACACCCCAGTGCCTCCCCTCCTCGGGCTGGCCCAGAGAACTCTCCGCCCAGACAAGGTCGCTACGGGTCCAAGACCGACCTGGCTCATGAGGTGCCATGGGGTTGGAATGAGGGTGTGGTCAACCAGCCTGGTATTAAATCATGGCAGTTTTGCTGGTGTTCTTTGCTGCCCGGCCTAAACAAGCCCACGGCAGATACTGACTTGTCAAATGGCAAAATCTGAAACCATAAATTCATTATCAAATATTTGTATTTGCAGCTCACCATAGACCAATCTATCCTAAGTTAGTTCATGCCATCAAGCAAGAAATCGTACATAACTCACTCCCTTGGTTCGAATGCCCTATCTCAAAAACCTCATCTCCCTATAGCGCCTGCGGTGCCCCCTATGTCCCATCCGCCGCTCCAGCCACAGCAGGCGGGCTTCGATTCCTTGGTCACGGCCCAGCTCTATGCCTGGCTTCGGGGGATCTCCCCGACGCAAGTGCGAGAGGCCACGGTGGGCACGGCCCTGACAGCTGGGAGGAGTTCCCATGGATGCCGGCAGTTTCAGTAAAGTTAGTCGTGGCTGATCGTGATTAATGTTTAATATTGGTTAATGGTGATGAATGATAGTGGTCACTAATGATCATGGCAGATTTATGGGTTGAAATTCCAGAATGGGTTGATTTATCCCATAAATTTGCCGTGCTTAGATTCCCGTGGATGCTGAAGTAGATAGCCAGCAAAGAGTATATCAAAGATCACTTAAGTGATAGTTGTAAGAGATAACCATCACGGATATTTTAAGCAGACTACAGCCTAGCCTAGTTGTTTTTTTCCAAAGATGGTTAATGGGCCGTTGCTTGAGAAGTGAAGTTAATTTGGGTTATTTTTGCCCTGTACTATGTGAAAACCCTGAGGTTACCCGTTGGGGAAAAACAAAGGCCCCGAGAGTGGATTCTGGTACTTGCCTGGGGCTACAAAGAATATCTCAAGATCTCTCAAGATGGAGAGTATGGGTCATTACGGAATGATTCATGAAGAAGGTTCACCAAGTAAAAATGTTGTTTGTTACTTCTGTGCACAACTAAGAGAAGTTTCAATACATTTTGGATGTTTATCTATTGCTGGGGCACAACCTATTTTCAACTTTATATGGTCAGACAGACATCGATGCACTGCAGTTTGGTTCGGTTTTGGGCTCTTCAACATGGGAGATGTTGCGTTCAATGTCGTAGATGTTGTGTGGGTGTATGGCTTTTTGAAAGTCATATTTAGATTCAACAACCCGCCAAGAACAATCCATGGCATAAATCACCAGGCATTGAGTCAGCTGGTAAAACTCGTGGTGGTAGAGGATCTACCAGTAGCCAACCACCATGGTTTCCCACCTGTCAACGCCACGATGGTTTAAGAAAAACTGTGGGTTGCCCTTGTGACGTCCTCCAGGGTGCCAATCGGCTCTTCCTCTACAAAAGCTTCTTGGAATTCGGTACTGGATGCTTGTGGTGCTTCGGGAATTCGGTTTGCAAGCAATGAGGAATACTCAACCATCAAGTAAGTATTGATTATGACCTTGATCAACCATTGATGAACCATACTGTCATTGACCATCGATCATCCCTCAGTAAGTACAATTAGTCCAGTCATCCACGATCAAACGTGAGTAAGGATCAACATTTTGACCATCATTCAACTCACATAGTATTCAATCTGCATTAGTAGCCAATATCCAAGACACTACAGAAAATGAGGCCAATGTTTAATCATTTTTCAACCGTTTGTTTGAGGAATCTTTGAGAATGACTGTGTTGCTGTTGAAGCAGTATATTAGCCATGACACTTCACAGCTGTCACAGCATTATTAGTTAAACCATTAAGCATCGAACTGTTTCAGAGCAAACTTGATATTGCAGCATGGGTGCAAATCATCAAAGGTTGGAGGAACATGCCAATATGTGGTTCTGCTTAGTCGTAACCAGCCACACTGAGTTCGACGTGCAGGGCGTTGCAGGGCACACCTCATGTTGCAGGGTGTTGCTGGGCGCGATCATTGGTGTTAGAAGGTGTCTCCTGAGCCATGCGTATCCCTAGTTTGACACGTCTTCAACCCTCATTAGCTCGAAAACCAGATGAATGTGTTGGTTGCTGCAACCAGGTGGTCTTTGCTTAGTGTTCAACCATATGATTGTTTCTCAAAATAGGAGACCTCTAAATCATCCAATGTATCCAATATTTACAATACATAGTAATACACCATCCGTTTTGGGGTATCACCCCCTTTTCAAGAAACCACTATTTAACAATCAACCTGTAGTTGTTTAAACACTATTGGTAGTTGTTCTTCCCTACAACCAACATGGTTTATGAATTTGAAATCATGATATCTGGTTACATCAATAACGGAAATTGAGCTATATTTATATACTTATAATATGTTGTAATTCCATTGTTTATGCTGTTTGTTTTATAATATAATCATTATATACTTGGCTGCGCAGCCTGGATCGATGAGCACAACAAAATTGACAATGCTTTCATTGCAGCGACACACGTCGATAGATAAGTAGACAGATCCATTATGTATTCCACATACAGAATGAAATGCTTGCAATTATATTGTAAATCTAGATATAGAAGAATTACTATAGATATATAGAATTTACTCAACACATTTCAATATGAATCTTAAGTCTAATGAGTCGAATGAATTTAAATCTCAGCAAGGATTGCGAAGGAGTTGGCGCTGTCCAAGGTATCGAGTACATCGATTTGGACCGCGCCGCCTCCGAGGGAGAGGTCGATCACCGGGTGGAAGGATGGTGCAGGTGAAGGGTAAGGTTGAGCTTGAAGTTATGGGATTATGATTAACTGGATGGCTTATACCCACGAATTCTTAGGTTTTTAGTGTTTTTGGGATATGGATGGATTTACCATAGAACCACTAAAAATACATTTTTAGCAAGGGATCTATAAGCCACCAAGTAAGGTTGAGCTTGAAGTTATGGGATTATGGTTAAGGCTGGGATGTTATTCAGCAACTTGCTGATGATCTTACACAATTATCAGCCATTGTCACGTTTCTCTCATTCACCATTGTTGACTCTTATCGTTTAACCACAGGACTAACCACGAGAACTGTGATGAACCTGTGGTTGTCATGATTCTTCTTTCAACTATTGCCATTTCTTATCAATGAATGGACCGGCAGAAACCTAAGCCATTGTTTATCATGGTGATCCTTGATTGGGTAACTGAACCATATTAAACATCAGAAACCATCAGAAACCATTATTTCTCATAATGCTTGATATCAGGTATAAAGCTCTCTCAACCCGCGCGCCATTCCCCCATCTTTTTTTGACGTGTCAGGTGGGCGTTTGCATGTTTGATCTGAGCCGAGGTGGACTGATGGGCTGCTGGTGATGGTGGAAAACTCCTGCGGGGCCGACAATTAAACCGAAAGGACAACATGAAGGATATGGGTCAATATTAACCAGCAATAATTGTGGATAATATTATTAATGATGGTAAACTGTTAATAGTGGAACAACTATAGTATTTCCATTAGTTTAACCAACAATAATATATGACCAACAGTTATAGAGGAAAAACAATGGTGAATGATGGGGAACCAGGGGGACAGGGTTTTGACCCATAGCCACATGAAGGATAAGTTTCGATTTCGAAACTGTCACACAAATGTCACGACGATTGACTTAGGTTTTTGAAATGTACACTAATATCTCTAGAAACAATATGGCGGTTTCTCAAAATGAGGGACCCCCAAAATGCTTGGTTTATTACTATAAATGGTTAACAAAGGACGATTTGGGGGGCCCCTATGGCTTGAGAAACCAATCTTGATGTTGTTGAGTGATCTTGTGTGAAGCTGTTCAGCGCCAGGTGGGGCCCCTAGTTATAAGTGGTTAAGAAGCCGTTCAACTATAGTTATATATGTCTACCACAGGTGATGCCATCATTAGCTATCCTTAACAACCAACCACTAGCTCAAGTCCGTCATTCAACACCAACCATTATGTGGTAGTTTCTCAGAATAGGGGTACCCCCCAATCATCCACTACTAATCATTTATAGTAATAAACCAACCTTTTTTGGGGGTTCCCCATTTTGAGAAACACCCATATGTCTACCACAGGTGATAGTTTACCGAACCCCTCTTATGAATCAAGAACCTACTTAGCTAACGATCGGGGGCCCCTCCATATTGTTGATGTTGCAGTTTTTTCCACCTTTGCACCAGGGCGCTAAGGAGCAGCGATGACTAGCACATCACGGCTCAGTTATCTACCTAACCGCGTGTTTTGCGATGATGTGATGGCTACAGGTGGTCATTTCCCGGTGATGACCAACGGAGAAGCAACCCAAATTGTTGGTCGTTTTCTATGGACAAGATCATGCGTCAATTGGCAATGATTTTGTTGCCATATTGACCTATACCACACCACCGTGGTTGTCGTGCATGTGCTATACAAGGTGACTGCCCCCATTGAGTTACCTTAGGTTATAACTAGGGTAACTACCAGGTACCGGGTAACCAGCTGCCATAGATACACCATAGGCAATTGTCATATTGACAAACTTGCAACTGGGGCCGCATCACTTTATAACGAGCGCACAATTCACCCACTTGAGTGTTTCTCAAAAGAGGGGACCCCCCAATCATCCAGTTTATTGACAATTGATAATAGTCAACGAACCATGCTTTGGGGCTCCCTATGGCTTGAGAACCCCCCCATTTGTTGATGAAGAGTTCTGATGTCCTTAGCTGCCTGAGCTTGTACTACGAGCTTTACCTTGAGCGGCAACGAAGCACAGCACTTTGACGAGTGTATCATATAATCGCTGAAACCAACTGGCCATGGGTCAATATTAATCAACCACTTGCTGGGTGGATTACAGCTATTACCTTAGCTTTTTAGGCTTTTTGGGATATGATTGATTTACCATATGGTGGTTTCTCAGAATAAGGGACCCAAAAAATGGTTGGTTTATTGCTATAAATGACTATTAATGGATGATTTAGGGGTACCCCTATTTTGAGAAACCACCATATAGCCACCAAGAGTTAGACTTTTAGCAAGGGATCTAAAAGCCACGAAGATTAGTGGGGGATAATCAGCAACAATACTGGTCAATGATGGGGAACCAGGGGTTCCGTGTTTTCACCCACAGCCAACTGTAGTGCATGTATATACACCTTGGCAGCTGTAGCCACAGTCAGCAGCACTGGACAGGGTAATGAAACACCATTTATGCATTGGGTTCAGATATACAGCCTGGTATATTTACAGGACCTACAATGACCCAAATCCAACCTATTAGCTGTACAACAAATCTATATAACCAACCTATATCAAGCCCACATAACAAAAACCTGTATAACTAACCAACCTGTAACCTATATATAACCGCTATAACCGATATAACCGATGTAACCTTAGCAGCTTCATGTACAGCCCGGAGCACCCGCGGCCCACAATTCCTCCCCGTCGCTGCAGTGACCTTGCTGGTCGCGGCGCTGGATCAAACCGACGGCAACGATGCTCCAAGGCGAGGGGGGGTCTGAAGGGTGAGGGGTTGGAAGGTTGGCTGGGTGATGTGAGGTGATCTGGAGGACATGTAGAATGGTTAACCACCAACAATAGCTGGTTTAGCTGGTTAATAATAGGGGATGATAACAATCATAGGGGATATCTATACCAATTATATGGCTATGGATATGTGATGTAATGTAAATATGGAGATGTATTGAATTTTTTTCGAATTCAAGATATCGTCATTAGTATAGATATAGCTATAGATTGAAATGTTTCTAGATATAAGATAGTTATTCTTGTAGTTATAGATATTATGCGTTTCTGTAAATATCCATCGACCCATCACCCGCACCTGGAAAAACAACAAGCTTAAAAAGATGCTGTGGGTCAAAACCCGGTATCCCTGGTTCCCCCATCATTAACCATTACTTATTGCATGATTGTTGGTGATTATCCCCCATTATTGTAAAAATTGGTTGCGGCCGAGACTCTGGTGGAGGGTAGCAGGGTCAGCATGCGCCTCGCGTGCGCCTCGCAGGCTGATCACCAATGCAGGGCATCTCTGCAAGTGGATCGATTCCTTGCATGTCCTGGTGGTGATGAGGTGCCTCGGTATGGTGTTGATCAGCTGGTTGGTGTGAGGAGGGTGGTTCGTTGATGGATGCATGGTTCATTGGTCGTGGGTTGATGGGTAGTTTATGGTTAATTGGTGGTGAATCATGGTATTGAGTGGTTGAGATTTTTTTTGACCATGGCTCGGAATAGGGCAAAATAAGCTAATGAGATGATGTATACAACAAGGATGCCGTACCTGAAATGAGAGTTTGGGGATGCTTCTTAGAGCATACACAATGTTTGGTCAAGATGCTTTTAACAAATCTAAACATGAAACGCAACAATGGAAGACAAGGAAGCCTATTGGAATGAACCCAAGGAAGCCCGAAACGCTACACACGTCCATCGTCGGACGGGATCAACCGCATTATGTGGGATAATCTTGGACATTTTGGGGTAAATCGGCCATATGGGGTCCCAGAAAATGATCCGGTGCAGTGGACTGGGGGCTTTTTTTCCTATCTAATTACATGTAATTATAGATCATGAATACTTTTGAGTGTTGCTAATTGTGGTTTGTATCCGTCATGTCAACCAACATATTACTCGTTATCACCGTTTATTTGGCCACACATTGCAGACTATGGAACGTCATCCAGCCCAGTAATTAGTGAATATGCTCAAGAGATCGTCATCCATCAATTCACCCTGATAAATCATTATCAGCCGTCATTTGACCATCAAACAGCCATCGACCAAAAATCACTTGACTATGACTATTACTTAACGATTAGTGAACCATCGATGTTCGCTAGTACTTAGCCATCATTAACCCTTAATCAACCTCATTCACCAGTAGCTTTACATACGCATTATGTAACCATAGCAAACCCTCAATTAACCATCACTTAACCATATTGAACCTCGCTAACCATGAACTAACCATCAATTCACCATCACTTAAGCTTATGGAACCTAGTTAACCATTGAGTAACCATCACGTCACCACTCGTCCCTGATATAAGCATTACTTAAACACTAGGTAACCATTAGCTGATGGTCAATGAACCATCACAGAAGATTATTGAACCCAGTAAACCAGTACCTAATCCTCAATACAAAATCACTTTACGTCATCAGTCAATGATTAACGAACCGTCACTTGGCCTGACTTAACTGATCAAACCATCATTTTATCATGATTGATCCACGAAACATAACTTCACGAGTCATCTCTACTTACAGTAACCCTTGACCATCACTGACCCATTCACCATCACCCATCACTTCACCATTCATCCCTCATCGAATCATCATGTAGCCATTGATTAACCATCACTTAAGCTTCTCAAACCATCATTTCACCATCCCGACTAACCAGAACTTCACCATTCATCCCTACTAACGAGCCATAACTAACTAACCAGAACTAACCATAACCCACAAACTGCCCATAACTTCAACCCACCATGGAGCCATTGGTTCCCCCATCCTTCGCTCCTGCGCACTTTCGGGTCCACTTCCGAGGGCCTCGGGCGGGGCTGCGGTGCGGAAAGCCGTGGAGCTGGCGAAGCAGGCAGCGCGGGGAGCTGGGGCCGGGGGTCGGGCGTTGAGGGGCTGCTGAAGGGTGAGTTGGTTAATGGTAATGACAGCACTAGCTATAAACATGTTTTATCTATAACCACTAGCTATAAGGGTGGGTTGGTTAATGGCTGCTGAAAATGACCAACACTAGCTGGTGGTTTCATCGACATTTTGATTATTTTCCATAGTAGCTATAAGCAAATGGGGTTGGTTGACTAGTGTTCTTCATAGGGGTGCTTCAACCACCAAATAGAACAACATGGGTTGTTTAACCATTGCTGGTTGCGTTCCCATTGGTTCCCGTCAAACAGACCATAGTAGTTTGATTTGGTTCATGAATGTTAGTAGGGTTGGTAGTGATGAACGGCAGGTTTATAGGCTGGAGAAATGATTGGTTCTGGGTTGATGGGTTGGTGAAGGTTAAGGGTTATATCAATCAATGATGGAGGTTTGATATGGAGGTGTCATATCCCGAATTTTCACTGAAAAAATGATGGTTATGATGGTTCACATCCCTTTTGTTAATCATAATGAATGACCAGCAATAGGGATTGTGAGGTAAATATAGGAACATTGGGTCTATGATGGCTAATCTATGGTGAATTGATCGTTAACGGTTCATTGCGGTTGGTTGGTTAGAGATGATTGGTTAGTGATTACTAATGGTCACTAATGGGTAATAGTGGTTGATAACGGCTTATAGTGGCGTGAAAAGTTATCACTTGGCAGTCTAATGGTAATTAATGATGGTTGGTGAATGGTTGACCTCTGGTGAATCATGGCGGAATAGATACGGTATAAGATGATATGTGGGTGAATGATGGTTGGTCAACTGGCTGGTGGTTGGGAGGGCGCGGGGCCAGGAGCCGTTGGGGTATCCTGTTCTGACCCTAGGGCCAAGGGGAGCAGGGCCAGGAGCTACAAGGAGTGGCCGTTCACCAAATGCTTGGTTGAGAGTTGGTTGAGGGTTGGTGACGGGTGGAGAAATGGTTGGTTTGTGGGTCGGTTCATGGTTGACTGATGGTGAAGGAATGGTTGGTGAATGAGTAGTGGCTGCTTCATGGTTCTTCGTGGTCATTTTTTGGTTGGTAGATGCTAGTGATGAATGGTTGGTTGAGGGTGGAATTGCCGGCCAATCGATGGTAAGCATACCTCTTACTTGTGGTCCTAAAGGATGGGTCTATTGTTTGATGGTGGTTGACAATGGCTGAGCAAAGAGGACAACAGACTATTTCAAAGAAGGGACTCTTGGTTTCGAGGGGATTGGTGTTTGGACTATGAGGGTTGCCTAGCAAGTGACAATATTTGATACCGGTTTTGCGGATGGATGTTACATGAGTACTGCAATCGTGGAGGTGGAGAAAGGCAGTATGCTGATGGTAGAAACAGTTTCTTCGGAAAACCATTATGGGCTCGCTGGGTGATGAAAACGATTATTGACCGTGATCAGGATTATGCATGGATAATGCCTAAAGATTTGTAGCGACTGTGGCTGACAATGGTTTTGATATTGCGAAACCTTGGTAGCGAGGTGGTAAGGAGGATTTGTTTCATGCTATGATGGATTTTGCTTCATACACTTGGATACTGATATTCCGGTTTTTCAATCATTTTCCTTGTTACTATCGTCCATTGATTGTCAAAATTGTTGTTATGCCACGTTAAGTCCTTTTTTTGTATTGGCCAGATCTTATCATGATTCAGTACATCCCTGGTTGCAGTGGTCATGCTTATCACCACCATTGTTCATTAGTCAGATAGTGTGGATACTGATATGGCAGTGGGTCAAAACCCTGTACCCCTGGTTCCCCTATCAATAACCATTGTTTTCCCTATGAATTTGTTGGTTATCAACCCCCATTATTGGTCGGTTAAAATTGAGCCATAGCCCATATTCCTGTTGGTCATTGATCGTTGTTGCTACACTCCTGGAAACTAAGAGCTTGACCGAAACAGGGAGTGGAAGATCAGTTTCCAGACAGAAGTTTCCACGCAGAAGGGATCTGACATCCTTGGGGTTCCCGTGCAGCTGGAACTGTTTCCGGGGGAGTCTATCCCCAATGTTGACAGGTTCAATTTCATGGCATGGTCATGATTGATGATTCTCAACCACCACAAGGAGTGGCCCGCTAGTGGGCTAAGTTGGTTTATAGGCGGGTTTGACACCTACGTAGCTACCAGTAAAGAGATATGTCTATAGGTATCTTTTGAAACTGACTTACAACCACTATCATCTATTGCTAGCCATTACTGGTTGGTGGTTTTAAACATCTTTTGTTTTCCCTGAACAAATGATTGGTTGGTTGACTAATACTTTCATAGGGGTGGTTCAACCACCAACCAAATTATGAACCCAATCGTGTACACTCTGGTAAAATGAAATAGCAATGGAAAATCACCATGTTTTATAGGGAAACCTGGGGAAACCATTGATAATTTCTGGATTTTCCATTGCTATGTTAGTTTTCCACAGGGTAAATCATGGCGACCCGCGACTGACTCAAACGTTTGGGGTGCCCCAGTCCCTGTTGCATAACTCCCTGGGACCCGGTGACCCTGGGGATCCATGGGCTCGCGGCGGAGGTGCACGGCGTGGTCTCGTGGATGGGCTTTGACGAATGGCGCGAGGCCATGCAAGTCCAGGCGCGGGGTGGGCGCAAGCGCGCAGCTTGCCACGCCCGCACAGGCGCATTGCCTTGGTTGACGTTGGTGATTAGTGATGGCAAAATGAATTCATGTGAATTACTATTACTAATCCCTAGTGCTCCAAGTACCTGCTTAGAAGGTGTTTGAACCCCAAAAACCAACCCCAAGTACAGTCTCACAAGGTATTTGGAGCAGTAGGGAATGATGCAAATAGAATGGTTGGTGTTGAATAATGGACTTGAGCTAGTGGTTGCTGGTTCATGATAGCATATGGTGGTGTCTCAAGATAGGGAACCCACACAAATGGATGGTTTAGGACTGTAAATGGTTTCTATTGGACGATTTGTGGGGTCCCCTATTGTGAGAAATCACCCTATAATGGTTGGTGTTGAATGACCGACTTGAGCTAGTGGTTGGTGGTTAAGGATGGCGAATGATGGCTAAGAATGGCCCCATTATACTCGTTGATAATGGCTAAGAATGCTGAATCAAAGGGGATAATCATGGTTGATATCAAGGACCATGATAGATGGATGGTGGTGAAGTTGTTGACATTTGGTCATGGCTGAACCCAATGGTTTAATAATGGTTTAATGGTATCCAACTGTTGGCCCATCAATCATCAGCACTAACCAGAGAACTGACATCGACTGATCATCATTCACCAGGTGTTTTCTTCTATTATCAATGATTGTTTGGTTGGTTCTGCTATTTATCGGATATGGTTAGATAATTTGTACGTTTGAGTTGTGAATAGTCCATAAGCAAACATCAGTCAGGTATTTTGCCGTTCATCCAGCTAGTATAGTTATGAACAATGAACTAGCATGATTGCTATAGTTGCCACAACAATTGACCGTCATTGACCATCAAATAGCCATAATGTATTCAGCATTAACCTGTTATCAATCATCACTAACCAGAACCATCGTTCACTAACCATCATACAATTCACTTACCATTATTGACCATTCACTAACCATCATTAACGGCTTTTAAACCCGTGAAGACTCAGCAGCATTTCTTACGACCAGCTTATTAACCATCAATTAAAAGCATATAACCGTCACTTAGCAGCTTATCAACCAGCTTATTGACCAGCTTATTAACCAGCTTATTAACCTATCAAAAGCATGTAAAAACGCCTATAACCATCACAAAAGGGCAGCCGAAAACGCTCCCACCGGCTCGTTCACCAGCTCATCGAACCATCCTTCACCAGCTCATCAACCAATAGTTGAAGATCATCATCACCAGCCAAAGTTTCACCATTTTCCACCATGTCTTGATGGCTTATAACCACGAATTCTTAGGTTTTTAGTGTTTTTGGGATATGACTGATTTACCCTATAACCACTAAAGATATATTTTTAGCAAGGGATCTATAAGCCACCAAGGTGTTTACCAAGAATCAAACCTAGAAAAGCCATTTCAAACCCTGCATCATCCCAACCATTGAAACCATCAATTAAACCGATTAAACCTTTTAAACAACATCAACTCAACATATTGAAACCACATAAAAAACCTTTTCGGACCATATAACCTACAAAAAGCCACAAACAAAATCTATTAAAACCATATAAACAACCATTGTAGAAACCTATGAAACCATGTTAAAAACCTACTAAAAACCATGTAACAACCATTGAACAAATATTAAGCACCAATATATAGACACTTCTACATGGTAGAAGCCATTAAAACAATTGAAACACATTTAAAAACCATTAGAAAACCATGGAACAACCATCCATTGAAGAACCATCATCCAAACGTATTGGGTTGTTAACTATCATGTAAAACCATGTAACAACGATAGAAACCTAGAAACTTCTATTATCGTAAAGCCATTGAACAACCATTGAATAACCATGTACCACTGGTTGTAAGACCATTGAAAAACCATTAGAAAACCATGTAATTAACAACCATTGAAAAACCATTAAAATATTAAAGAACTATCATCCAAACATATTTGGTTGTTAACTATCACGTAAACCCATGTAACAACCATAGAAACCTTGAAACTATTATGTAAAACCATCTGAAGCTCACCTAAAACCATTTAAAAACTACTAAAAACCATATAAGCACCATATACACAAACCATAGAGAAACTTCTACCAACCATCATCCTCCACTTCCCAGCCCCATCCACCTCCCATGCTCCACAGCTGTCCTTCAGGTGACGCAGCCTGTGGAGACCGACGGACGCACCAACGGAAGTTATATTTTTAGCAAGGGATCTATAAGCCACCAAGGTGTTTACCAAGAATCAAACCTAGAAAAGCCATTTCAAACCCTGCATCATCCCAACCATTGAAACCATCAATTAAACCGATTAAACCTTTTAAACAACATCAACTCAACATATTGAAACCACATAAAAAACCTTTTCGGACCATATAACCTACAAAAAGCCACAAACAAAATCTATTAAAACCATATAAACAACCATTGTAGAAACCTATGAAACCATGTTAAAAACCTACTAAAAACCATGTAACAACCATTGAACAAATATTAAGCACCAATATATAGACACTTCTACATGGTAGAAGCCATTAAAACAATTGAAACACATTTAAAAACCATTAGAAAACCATGGAACAACCATCCATTGAAGAACCATCATCCAAACGTATTGGGTTGTTAACTATCATGTAAAACCATGTAACAACGATAGAAACCTAGAAACTTCTATTATCGTAAAGCCATTGAACAACCATTGAATAACCATGTACCACTGGTTGTAAGACCATTGAAAAACCATTAGAAAACCATGTAATTAACAACCATTGAAAAACCATTAAAATATTAAAGAACTATCATCCAAACATATTTGGTTGTTAACTATCACGTAAACCCATGTAACAACCATAGAAACCTTGAAACTATTATGTAAAACCATCTGAAGCTCACCTAAAACCATTTAAAAACTACTAAAAACCATATAAGCACCATATACACAAACCATAGAGAAACTTCTACCAACCATCATCCTCCACTTCCCAGCCCCATCCACCTCCCATGCTCCACAGCTGTCCTTCAGGTGACGCAGCCTGTGGAGACCGACGGCCGCACCAACGGAAGCGGCGCGGTGAGCAAGGTGCGGTGCTGGGGTGGGGTGGTGGGCTGAGCTGGGTTGGTTGAGGTTCGTTCAGGTTGATTTGGTTAAGCTTGGTTGGTTGAGCTTGGTTGGTGAAGGTTAGTTGGTTGGTTGAGTGGTTGGGCGGTTGGTTGAGGTTAGTTGAGGTTGGTAAATGTTGGTAAAGGTTGGTAAAGGTTGGCAAAGGTTGGTTGGTTGGTTGGTTGAGGTTGAGGTTGGTTGGTTGGTTCAGGTTGATTCAGGTTGATTCGTGGTTTTCGTTGGCTCGCGGTTGGCTTGGTTCTTGCTTGGTTTCTTGGTTGCTTGGTTGAGGTTCTAGTGGTTCTTGGTTATTGGTGGTTGATTGCCATTTGAGTTCAGTTTTGTTTCCTTGGTTGTGGTGGATATTTTTGTTGTTCTTTTGGTTGGTGCTGCTGGATGCTGGAGGTTTAATCATTCATGATGAAGTTATCTCCACTGAAAACACCAAGGTCTTGCTCACACAATCGGATGATGTTTCCGGTTCCCATGACCAGATTTGAAGCCACTCCCAACACAAACCATCAAGTCGCTTCGTCGATAAACTTGGGGTAACACAGCCCCAAGCGACCATGCGTGAAGTGTAGCGGAGAGGTATGAGCCAGCTGGCTACCGCTTGGTAGAGAAAATGTTCTAAAATCCAGTATTGATTGCTGAATTTCTAGGAGTGGTGAGGTTAGTTTACCAACGGGTAACCAACAATGGTCGGGGGATGTCGGTTCCCCTTCTCATGGACCTCTCCCCACCGCTACCACTCCAGTGGATTGTGCTTCACCATTTGTTCCGTGTTGACTTTCCTGTGATAGGACACCAACACGGGCCGATGATTCTCTGCATGGCTCTGGACCTTTGTGATATTCCGGTTGATCACCATCAATCGTATAATGCAAACACTCAGAAGAGTTTTTTTTCAGCGGGCATCTCAACTGGTTGGTGGTTTTAGATTAATAAGCATTTTCTCAACGGGTTCATTAACTAATTTGTTTCAGAGGGGTTGAATCCACCCGCCAGTCAACTGCTGAATGTTGGTGACATCCCATGAGTGGTGCCAACCATGATCCGACCATCCACCACAAAAAATACACGTCCAGTTGTTGGCTCTAGCTGCTCCCTGCTACAAAAAAATCGCCAGTGACCTTCATGACCCTTGTTTTGGAGATATGGAACGATGGCTGGTCGAGATAGCATAAGCCTTTACCAAAGAGTGAGGAGCTGGCTGATTTATCTCCGATGCGATTGTGACGTGGTAGCAGGCTTGTGCCCAAACGGGCTTCATGTGAAGAACCAGCCGCGAACCACGGAGCTTTCGATGAGTCTTTCCTAGACTCCTTCGCTTGAACGCAATTCACTAGGCCCAAACACTTTGGGGCATACCTAGTAGAGATATCCAAGTGCTATCTATCAGTTGCTTGGTTGAAGTTGGCATCCAACTGCCGTAGAAAGTATCCAAAGTCTGTAGGAAACACTGCTAGATATGCATATCTATAACTACTACTGTTGACTTACACTCCGCTAAACTAACCTGATGACCTGGAAAATTACCATCTAGAACAGATTTACCGATTTACCTATTAAACCTGGTGATTTTGAGCTTCCAGGTGAATGACAGGTGAATGACATCCAGATGGTATCGTGGAAAAATTCCCCATCTACAGCTGGTTTACCTGTGAAAACTGATGATTTTCCAAGTTTCATAGGTAAACCCCAGATACAGGGGATATATCCACAGCTTCCCGGTGATCCCGACTACCAGAGGCTATATCCCCATGCTGGGAGCTCCAGTTGACCGCTCAGGAGAAGAGGTTGCAAGACCCCGGCAGCTCAGGTGCTTCGGCGGTCAGCCCAAGCTGGTAGATACAACCGCGAAGCTGGCAGCAATGAGGGGCTACACACTGGTAAACGAACATAGCTGGCTGGAAAATCACCATATTTTTCGTAGAGAAAGCCGCTTAGAGAAAGCATCAATCATTGGTGGATTTTCCAGCCAGCCATGTTAGTTTATGTAGGACTAGCAAGCTTTGTTGCTTGTTCGGTTGGTCGTTTTCGTAGGTGTTTTTGCTGCGTGTCCTCTAACCTAGGCGAGGGTGCACACAAGGTGTGAACCATAGAAGTCTTGCCCTGGGATAAGGACACCATCCTATGAGGAGTGTGAGGTGCTTGAGACCAGATCAATTCTAGGTCCCCATGTGGTCCCCGTAGGAGCCCACAAAGGTGTTTGCTGACATCATATGTGTTGGTTCTTCTACTGTATAACTAGTGACAACAGGCATTGGTCGGGGTGCACATAGTAGCAATCTTGACAAGGTTTGGGTCCCACATGCTTTAAGTTGGGGAATATTTGCGGTTGAATCTAATTATATTGATAAGCCTATAGGCCTATACTATGCCTATAATTGAGAAGCCATTTAAGTACAGTTATATCTACCAGAACTCGTATTTACCTCGACTCAATTCATTCCAGGTCTATTCACCAACGAATCGCTAAGAAAATCGGGGTGGCCACCCCCTGTAGCACTGGCATATGGTGGACCACCAGGGACTTTGCCAGGTGAGAGCAACCCAAGTCCGTCGGAGAAGTTGTTGAAAAGTGACTTCGTAAGGCCCGTGATGGCCCGACACCGCCGGGGACAACGGCGGGTCATTGGCTTGGTGTTCCAACCGTGGGTTTCCAGCGGTGGGACACCAACTTGTAACAACCAGGTGGTGCCAATCTGTAGGGCGTTACGAGGTGGGGCCTTCAAACGTGTGATAACTTGGTTCATAAGCCATTTAACTATAGTTACATCTACCATGACCAGTAGTTTAGTAGGTTTCCTAATGATAAACCAAGGAAACGCTACCTTGGGGGCTCCACCTTGTGGAACCCATACACCGGAACATCATCTCCAAGGTTGGCGGTTAAGCATGAAAGCCCGAAGAAAAAGGATGGGATGATGGGATGCGCTGGTGGGTTGGACAATTTGCGATGGCAACGAAATACATCTATTACAATCATTATTAACCATGATTAGTTCTATTCTCATTTTTTATCATTCACTATAGAATTATCAAACATTATTGATCCCAGTATTTACTATTGTGAATCCTATATTATCAACCATGATCAATCATTACACATCTTCAACAAGGCGTTGTTCAAATCCTGCACATGTTCACCAAAACTTGCAACTCATGGTGAAAGGCAGAGGTGGAGCCATTTGGCGATGGGAGCAGGACTCTTGTTGCTTGGAGTGCGGATTTCATGGCGAGTGGATGGGGGGGTTGGGGGGGGCGCAGGCCACAGCCGTTGCCCAAAAATGGTCGGTTCGTTACTATCAATGACTAAGGTTGGATGATTTGGGGGGGTAATCTATTGGGTCCCCTATGTTGAGAAGCATCCAAGTGGTAATGGTTGATGGTGAGTTGATGGCTTAGTGTTTCTTTTGTGGTTCATCGATGGTTGGTTAAACGCGTGATTCAGAATGGTTGGTGCTAATAACATCCAATGCTAATGACATCTACTGTTAACAATCGTTGGTTCATGGATGGCATTTTCTCAAACATGTTTTGTTTGAACAGAGAAAAGTACCATGAAACAATTACTATTAAGAAGCATCTACTACTATTAACGTCTTTCAAATTCTCAAACTGTTATGAAACATCTAAGAATCGTCTTGTCTGAAGTACTGGATCAATTGAAGGTTTCATAACAGCTCGTGATGGCACCTAAGAGTTGATGCTGCCGTGATGTTGCGTATCCATTCGCTGCTAAGCAACGGACCCTCCATGCCCTACTTGGGTGAGGGAGTCAGGAGTCGGTCCAGGGCAGTTGGGGAGCGGAGCTATTTGCGTTGGAGATCAGCCACTGTTGATCACTACATTTGCGGAGAAGGTTCCGGAAAATTTGTTCTTAACAATTATGTTTCAGGTTCTTGTCATGTTTTATTCCCGGAAATCAGCTGTTTGATTATAGTTAACGGTTCACTTAGTGATGGTCGGTCATGATCAAAGTCGATATTGTCATTTACCCATGAAAATGGGTTAATGATGGTTCAGTATCAATGGCCAATTCGGTTTTGTAATTCACTTTAGTTTCATATGATCATTTACCAATGATAATAGCTCGTAATGGTTAGACTCCGGTAAACTAACCTAGAAGTGGAACATCCACCATTTCAAGCTGTTTCGGTTATAATTTTGCTGATTTTTAGCTTACAGGTCAGTTTGCCAGAAGGTGAATATTTTTCACGGATATGTTTCATCACTGCACCACAACTTCATCCTTGCGTTTGCTCCTGGGTTCTGAGCCAGCTGTGGAAGTTGTCCGGCTTAGATGAGTTGTTGGCTATGCTTTTATTGCCAGTTTTACTCATGTTAGTAGTTGTTGGTTGTTGTCGTCTATTTTACCTTGCAGGGCTTTTGTTTTCCCGCTCCAAGAGTCTGTTGTTCCCTGCGCTGAATTTGTTTGCCGAACTGGATTCGTCATGATCAATCCATCATTTCCTTCAGCAAGTCCTCCCCATGATGGAGTCAGTGGGATTGGACTCCTGGGAGATCGACGCTGGTCCTGGTTGAGTCATATTTATGGGTACCCATATAGCCCTTGAAAGGCCTTTTAAAGGGGAAGCTAAGGAGCTACCAGGAGGGTTCTTAACCAAATGCTTGGCTGGGAATCTTTCCATCTTATGGATTGGAAGGGATTATTGCGGCAGTCCTACGCAATCCCTGTCACCTGCAAAGCCCGCAACTGACAGTTTAAGTTTTCCATGCATCAACGAGAGCACAAGAGAGGAGGAACTTCTCTCAACATCACTCGGTTTGCTGAAAACACGCATCAAAGTTGCGCATATAACTGGCTGTTGGGAGGGAGCGATGAGCTCGGCCAGGGGTATCCCTATAGCCTTCTAAGGGGGGAGGGGTTTGGAGTGGTGTAACCAGGCACAATAAAGGCGTAACCCATGGACAAAGGACGGCGACTGTTCCCAAATAGTGATGCTGAAACCAGGGCACTTGGGGTAGGTTGCCGATTACAATAGCAGGACGCTTGCAAGGTGATACTGTAGCCCCAAGTATAACTGGTTGGTGGTTTCAAACTATTTCCCTAGCAATTATCAACACTTGGTTAGTTGACTAATATTTTTCATAGGGGTGGTTCAGCCATCAGCCAGACGAGTTGGTCATTTAATGAGCCATTTCCCTATTGTTATAGATGCCTTTGACCTGGTACTCACCCTAGTCAACCCTTGTTTCAAAACAATAAATCGCGTGGTCGGTGGGGCTCCTCTTTCTAGCTTTTCAGGGATGGTTTTCAAAGTGATGGTTATAGCATATAGATCGTATAAACCACTAGTCGTACTATAAACATATACAAATTGGTATATGCATCCCCCTATGATTGTTAGTTATCATCCCCTACTATTAACCAGCTAAACCAGCTATTGTGGTTGGTTAAAGCCTTGACCCATAGCCACATGTTCATTCTCCACGCATCTTTTCCTCGATGACCTGAGCTGACGCCAAGGTTCGTTTGTTTATGCGTGAGCCGCACCCGGACAGAGTTCGGAGCGGCCGTTTCGAGGCGGGAGATGGAGCTGTGGTCATGGTGGTACCTGACGGTGGCAGCTGCTGGGGAGGGAGCGAGGTCAGGAGCCACCCACATGGATTACTATGATAGTAATAGCTCTTTTGCAAATAATGACCAACAATAATAGGGAATACCAGGGTTACTGATGCTACACCAGTTGGTACAAAGTGAACTGACACGCAGTTATATGGTTTATATTGAGATGACATGGCGGAAACTTGCTGACCCATCTCAATTGCAGGAGTGCCCCAAAAAACCGTTAAGACCCATTGCCTGACAGCCATGTCCAGCTGCTGCCAATCTGCCAGGCTACTGAAAAGATTGTGCAGAAGGCCATCTCTGAGTTAGGCGGCATCATAATGACACACTGTAAAGTTCTCAGATGCGACTTCCAGGGATGGTTTTCTGGTGATCTCCATGCAGGCATGCCTTCATGGCATCAAGACGTCGTTTTTCAACGCAGCAAACCATCCCACTTCCTGGCTTTGTTGGCCCGATGCCGGAATGCAAGAAAAACATGACAAGAATGCAAACTGACTAATTAATATATGCATAACTCGCATATCTACGTAGCGATACATGATTATTCAGAATTCAAGTTTGTCATGGGTAAGTGAACCGCAATGATGACTGTAGACACCATTTGACTGAATCATGGTAAGCATTGATTGAATCAAGAGATTATTTTCATCTATTTTTCCCGAACGGTCCTTGATTAGTTTGAGCTTTTGTGGGATTGTTAAACCAACGTAGAAGAGATTGGAGAGCACAAAGATGAACTGGATGTTTTGGAATGTCTTGAGACTCTTATTCGTCCGGTTCTGCCTGGGCAAACATCACTGCTGCAGTATTATAGTTGGTTGATTAATATGAGGTGAGGCAACTCAGTTGTATGACCTACAAGGAAGGCCCTCCTGTTAGCCTAGTTGATTTCTAACTAGGTAAAAGTGCAGTTAAATGGATTATTGACTTCCTTAAGACTAGGGCCCACCCTGCAGGCTCTATTGTTCACAATGTGAAAGGTTCAAGCTTCATTTCGTGTCAAGGCCGAAAAAATGCTCAAATCATCCAATATTACTTATTTCTAGTAATAAACCAACTATAACTTGAGGGTTCGGTCGAAACCACCATATAGTTGGTATATCCACTATAATTCTTGGTTCCCACTTCCCACTATGATTTTCCCCCTATATCAATCATTAACCATTAGTCATTAGGCCATCATTCTTCCTGCATGATTCACCAACACCTCCGGCTGCCCCAAAGCCACCGCAAACTGCGATTTGTTGGTTGCACTCCCGCGACGCAACGCTAAGTGGCGACCGGCTCAAAAGTGGAGGGTTCCGGCGGGCTGGTTGGTTGCTTGGTGGGTTGCTTGGTTGGTGAAGGCTAGTTAAGCTTGCTTGGTTCGTTCCTGGATTTTTGATGATAGTCAGTTGAGGGGGGTAGGTTGGCCAAGATGGGCAAGTATGATTGGGGTTGGTCCGGGTTGGTTGGTCAGAATACTGACAACTTGCCGGGGTGTACCCCAGCCTTATATTGTTGTTTGGTTTGCTGGCTGGCCATTGATTTGATTGCTATGATGAGTTTGCACTGTTTGTATTTTTTACAAGAGACGTTAATAAATCAAGAGTGCATTGTTCATTCTCATGGGATGTAAGAGTGATGATTGAGAATTGCATGGAGTTTTGACCCACCTGGCAAATCAGGGCTTGTGACAAGCAACTGCGAAATTGGTTGATGATTGTTTATGATAAGTCATTCTTAAAGCTGACTATGATGACTTGTATAGCAGCTTTCTCAAGAAGTCCGGAGTCAGCAATTATCACTAATTAAATACTTTTGATCACCATGAACTCACATTGACCATGATTAATTAACCATACTAAGCCAACAATGTTGGCCTTGCATGACCTATGAATGCAACATAATGCAACCACCAATGAATCCGACGGACATAAGGGAGCCAAGACCCAAACACTAGACAGCTTCTGGGAACTGAAGTTTGAGACTTGCATCACAAAGACGTGGTGACACCTGGGTGATGTTCTTGGCTCAACAAATTTCAGGTTGTGAATGTTTTAATGACCTGGACCTACGGAAGACAAACCGACTTGGAACTCACATAAGGCAGTAGACTCATGACTTTCGACACTCTTAACTTAGGTGCCATCTGCAAAAGCTCATGATTTGAAAGTTACCAAACCATCCTTCTACGAGCACTCGGAGACTTCAACGCAGTCTCTCTTTTGCCGCCACAAAAACCATGGCTATTCTGAACACTGAGCGGCCCGTTGGGGAAGGCGTTGCGGGAACGTGCTCTGTGATGGCCGAGGATTACACATCAACGGACCAGTTCAACATTTTTAGACTGGCAGTTGGGATGGAGCGAGGCCAGGAGCCAGGGGTAACCATCTGCCACTGTTAAAGGTACCCCGGTAGGAACAAGATGCTGGACGGCTTGACTATAGGTAGGTTGTCACAATTGATAATATAGTCGTTAGTTGTTTGGTGAATCACTGACTTCGTCAGTTAATGAACTACCCAACTAGCCAACTAATTGGTTACCAACAACGAACTAATGAAGTATCAACCAACCAATGAACTTGCTAGCTAGCTTGCTAACAAACCGATTGTTGGTTGTGACTGGTTACCATCCCATATCAACTAGGTGCTTTTGTGCACCTTAATCCTCAATAATCAGTTGTTAACAACCATTATTGGTTCTATTGGATCGAACCTAGTTTAAGAGAAGATATCAACCACTAGATATGGTTAGACAACTTGGAGCCTTTCCGAACCATTTCACCATTTCTAATAACCATTGGTGCAGGCCATGATCCATTGTCGTGAACCATTCTTGACTGTAAGAAACGGCAATCAGTATGCTCAATAGGCATCACTGTGAAGCATAATCGTGAGGAATAGTAGACAAGAGATATTTCACAAGGATTGGTTCACCGATGATTATCAGAATTGGTCAGCATTAGCAACCACTAAACTGTTTAGAACATCCTTGTCCATCATTCATTGACCATCAAGGTAGCGAGGAGTTAACCATCAGATTCTCGAATGTTTCGTGATCATTGCTTAAACACTATGTTCAGCATCAGGAAGCATAATTGGGCCAGCTTATTACCCATCATTGAGAATCATAAACCGGCTTGCGGACACCAGTATCCAGAATCACTAATCATCATTTGTTCACCCTATCATGGTTATCAACCACCAATCAACCATCATCAACCACTACTCAACAACCGCTAAACTTCGATGACCACTCACTCGTCAGTATGAACCATTATCAATCCATCTCCAATGGGTTGTTACTTATTTGCTTCATCAACCAACTCATTACCCATCACCAACCATCATTCATCAACATTCACCGTGATCAACCACTTTTCCAGCTACCATCATTCACCAACTGATGAACCACCATTAACCAGCTTCTTAATCATGACTAACCACCACGAACCATCATTAATCATGACTAACCATCACTAACCATCACCAACCATCACTAACCATCATTAACCATCACTAACCATCACTAACCATCATTAACCATCATCAACCATAAGTTTTGGGCTCAGGGCTCCTAGCGCCGAACTTGCTGGTTGGGTGCCACGGACTGGGCCACGTTAGCCATGGACACACTGGTACAATCCATCATGAGGAAAGCTGACATCCATTCGGGTGCGGATATCTATGCTGTGGAACAACCATCTGTGCTGATCACCAATGTTCACCTTTGGGAAGGGAAGATCATGGTCGCAGACCTGATGGAAGCACCGATGCCACTCGCATCACAGTGGCAGAACGATGTTCACTGGAAGGGAATCAACAAATCTGACAAGAAAGTGTACTTCACCTGCGATGAATGTCTCTGGGAGGAGATTTTGGGAGCAGAAGCAGTGCTCCTGTGCGAATTTCAGCCAACTTTTCTGAAGGAAGGAATGGACACCAGATCGATCCACATCAAGCCAACCACCGAGTCAGTAGTGTATCCATGGTACACCAAGAAGGACAAACCCAACCTCCACATTGATTGGTTTTGTGGGGGTTTCGGGGGATGGACTTTCGCCATGACACATGCTAAGCAATCAGGATGGCCTGCCTACCACACAGTGGGGGTGGAAAAAGACATCGCCATGGCATCGCAGCACTGCATCAATCATGGAGGACTCTTGGTACCGGATCAACCATTGGAACCCAACTGGATTACCAAGCAGAAACAGAATGTAACCATTCAGGCGGACGTTCATCATTTGAAATCCATCCAGACCATTGCGTTCACCGGAGCCAAGCTCTGGACAGGTAGTTTTCCGTGCCAGCCGTTCTCAGGATCTGCCCATGCCCGAGGTTTGCTAGACCCAAATGGCCATGCATTCGTTCAGATGATGACCCTTGCACGTAAGATGAGACCACCCATCATTGCCCTAGAGAATGTCAAGAATTTCAAGGATCACCCGCATCATGGCACAGCAGTCAAAATCATCCACTGGAGTGGCTATCGAATCATCTATGAGAAGATTTTGAACATTCAGGATCGATTGCCCATTCAAAGACCACGATGGTTGTGCATTCTACAGCGACTGGAAGACCAACCTATGGAACATGATTGGATGACATGGGGAGAGGCCATTCACCGAAGGCCAATGGATTGGGATGCATGGATGACTACCCCGGAAGAGGATGCAATCACCTTTCTCCCCACCAAAGAAGCATGGACAATGTACATGGACCCCAACCTGCTGCCTGACCGCCCGCCATACTATGCCAGAGAAAACATGTTGAGATACCGGGTCCCACCATTGCAGCAGAAGCTCCCAGTTGTCATGGCCATGTATGGTTCCCAACATGATCTCCCATCATCATTGATCCAGTCCAAGGGCTTGCATGGATTCCTCACCACAGAGAATTCCAAACCTCGATTTTGGAAACCTGCAGAGTTGGCACTCTTGCATACCCAATGTGAGCCGCTAGCACTTTTGAGACCAGTGCAACTCTCTTGGAAAGCCATCGGAAACAGCATCGTGCTTCATCATGCATTCGTTGTCGCTACCAATGCACTTGCATGCATCCATGTCAAGCCGGCAGCATTCGACCTTCCGACAGCCGTTGCATTCATCGAGGAAAACAGACTCAAGGCATCCACTCTTTCACAGGTGACAGATGAGTATGGTTGGTGCATTGCCAGTTCCCAGGAGATGGCAGAGAACATGAATCAACGGATCAAACACATGTCACATGCCATGGGTTGGACCAGTGAGAAGCCCCCTACTTGGCCGGCAGAATCGTACTACCACCCACAACATGGATGTTGTCATGTGACCACGGATCAACCCACGCCAACAACACATGAAGATTTCCAGATGCACCCAACAATGGCATTCACGGTTCAAGCTGATGACCATGTTTCCGATTCAGACCATGACACTCAGCCGCCCAATGAATTCCTCAATCGTTGGCATCAACAATGCCACAGTGAACCCCCTGATACAACATTGTTGGATCCAGAAGAGGATGACCAATCCATTGACTCGCCAGCCAGCACCAATGCAATCAGTGCCACTTTGCCCATGCAAGATGATCCCATGACCACAGATGATTGGGCAGATGTTGCATTGTTCATCATCCCAGGAACGTATGGCATCCTCAAGGTTTCATCGGATTTCAAGTTTGATGATTTGCTTCGACTTTGGAAATACAAACTGTTTCCTGCATCCCTGATGGAAAGCCCGTCCCAATTGCCTTGTGTTCTTGCACAACACGTTACATCGACCATGTTGTTCCCACGATGGTTGGCACATCAGGAATTGCCTGACACCACAGATGCAGACCAATGTATCCAAGACCGGCTCATGGAATCACCTCGACGTTCCATCATCCTGATGAGCACTGATACTGGTACCTATGCCATGCTTTCACACAACATCACCTGGGATGAACTCACCTGCCAGTTCCATGAACTTCCCAATGTTGCGTACACGGAGTGGGGTCTGGTTGAACCACGAGCAGTGCTCAACCAACACGTCAGACTTCACAACCATCCCCAGGAAACACAGTGTTTTGTGGACATGGTATCGCTTTTGGAAAGCATTGACCAGATCGAAGTGTATCATCAATTCCCTGCCACCACGGACATCCTGGTGGTACACCTGCAAGGTCCAACCGAAGCCCTTTCCGTGGTAGCCACATTGTGGCACATCGCATTGGACACCACATGGCAAGCCTTGCATGGAAGACAGGTTTCGTTCCAAGCAACCGACCAGAACCATGTTCGATTCATTTTTCGTCCAGATGGCCGAGCCTATGCAACCCCCATCCTTTTGTTGGAACCCACCATTGCAGCGAAACTGGGAAAGAGCATGTTGCAGTCATTGCATGACCCTCAGGCGCCCAACAAGATTCGAATCAAAGATTTTCATGGGATCATGTGCACCATTGGCATTTCGCATCAACATCAGATTCGGGACATTTTCAAATGCCTACAACATGCCTTCACCGCTTTTGCCCATGGAGAGACACCACGTATCATTTGCACCGGCAAACAAATTCATCAGGAAACCTTGCCAGAAGACATCTTTGCCAAGAAGTCAGATGTCATTGGTCATTTGGTCATGCCATTGCGTGGAGGAACCGGAGGAGCCAAGCGAGATCACAAACGAACCATCCAAAGCACGCTGGCTGGATTGCTGATTGAACATGGGGTCAAACTGGAAGATGTACCATTCTATGCAGAACAACTCCAGACCCAATTTGGCTTGCCCAAACTTACACATGTGGTGTTCACCTCCAATGAAGATGAGAAGTTGAAACAGTTCAATACCATGTGCAAACATGCAAGTGTCCCGATCCAATCTGCGGGCACACCAACAGAGGCAGTGAAACACAAATTCCAGAAGATAGCAGCCAAGAAAGTGAACACAGTGACACAGATCGACCCCAAGCTCTATGCGTTGACGCCAGGTTTCTTCAAAACCAAAGCAGGAGCAGACCTACCAATCCATCAGACCTTCTCACCGTGCGTATCTGGGATCACCATGCTCACCACCGACCAAGCAGAACCATGGCTAGTTCCGAACCAGAAGCTACATGCAGACGAGAAAGCCATCTTCGTGGTTGGAAACCTTCCTATCACTCAATTGCAGTCACAAAAGATTGTGGTTCCCGCAGAGAACACCAAGGGTCAGCCATGCTTGATCTCAGGATATATCATACAACTGGGGGAACGTGATGTCACATGGATGGATGCTTCGGACACAGTGATTCAAACCCATGACGTCCAGATTTGCTCCTTCACCCTTTGGATGGAAGACTGGACACCTGCCGAATGGAAAGCCATCCAAGAAGCACCTGTTAAACAAGCTCGCAGGATCCTTGAAGCCGACGGAGTGAAATTCACCATGAACACACCGTTTGGAAGAACATACCACAATGATCAGGTACCCTGTGCTCCTGAGAAATCAACCTCGATCCAATTCCATAGCGAAGTGCGCATTGGAGAATTGCGGGCTTTGTTGCGGCACTCAGGCTTCAATGGGGTCTACATAGTTCCAAAGGGAGAAGATGCTAGACCCTCCTCAGCATGGAAGGTTGTTTGGTCGGACCAACCGAAGCGTACCTTGGAAACTATGGTGATGACCAATCCACACGTTGCAGGTCTGGTACGGGGGAGGAAAACCTTTGGGGTTCGTTGCGATGCTAAGCACTTTGAAGATCTCTGGAAAATCTTTCATGGCGACCAAGAAGTACCACCAACAGCACCGACAGGAGACCTCTACAAAGTTCAGAACGTCCCGTATGGGGTGGATCGCAAAGTGCTTTCGGAATGGTTGGAGGCCTGTGGATGGGAAGCTTTTCCCGTCAAAAGCGTTGGATCACGAGCATGGCTTCTCAAGGCCAAGTCGGGACCTCCCCGTGACATCCTGTGCTTCAACACCCAGCCCGTCATTATCCGCAGAATGCAGCAGAAGAGCTACAATCACACGGGACTCATTGCAGGCCCGAGATCCAACAGCACCCCAACTGAGGCACCCCAGCAGCAGCGCAATGCCTACAAGCTTGGAGATCCATTCTATGATCCTTGGAAACCTCCCCAGTCTGGGCCAGCACAGAACCCGGTTGCCCCACCTGCCCAGGGACCAACGATGGCACATCTTACCAAACATGACCAGCAAATCGCAGCGCTTGAATCTGCCATTCAACAGGTTCAGGAGACACAGAAGACTACAACACAGCACATTGAGCATCGCATTGGCCAAGTTGAATCCACAGTTGCCCAACATGCAGATGCCACGCAGCAGACGCTCCATGCATTTCAGAAGGAGTTCAACGAAAGCTTCAAAGCAGCCTTGTCACAGAATGACAAAAAGATGCAGGACACACTGGATGAACTCAAAGACCTCTTCATCCGATCGAAGCGCAAGACCCATCCAGGAGAAGCGCCGGAAGATGACGAGGACATGTGAGTCCTACACTGCCCAGAAGCCTAGCCGGAGGCAGCTGCCTCGCAATCTCGCCATTTATCAATCTGCTGATGCCCTGTGTACAGTTTTTTTGCCTCATCAGCCCCACTTGTTCGCTAATTGGAAGAACCACGCCTCAGGGACCGTAAAGATTGTTCCAGCACATGCAGACATCGTGTGTGTTTTGTTGCCAGTGCATCGGGTAATCCACTGCATTCCTTTCGATAACCTTGAGGGGATATCGTTCTTCTCACCTTGCACGACCTTGCCTTGCGTCGCAGGGCATTTTTCAATCACAGGGCCAGCGGCATTGCAAGCACATCTACAACCTTCACCGACAAATGTTTTGCTATCTCACATTGCAGCAATTGCCATCGTACTATTCATGAATCATTCGCTCAACATCATTTTTCCATGTTATTGCAACCATGCCAAAGCCAGTTGTGCTAGCCATGTTACCCTGCCATTGAAGTTTTGCATCCCATCGGACTCTATCAATGGCCCAGCCGCTATAAGAGAAAATGCATCGGACGACACTTTCCTGATTCATCAGGAACGCGCTATGGTCATCACTGGCAATTTTCCTCTTCGAGGGCTGCCGGCTGAAAATGTCAAATTTTTCGGAAAAATTCAGGAAAATTTGTCCCAATTTTCGGGAAAAATTGGGGGTTTTGGCCAAGGGATCCAAATTCCAGGCCCGACAGGAAATTTGCTAGTCATCACGTTGGGTTGCCCGCCGAACCAGCTAGCCCTTTGCGCATACGTGCCTGTTTTGCAGCACCTGACCCGTTCCATACCTCATCAACTTTGTTTGATCTCCTGCCTGTGTTTGGTGAATGGGATGGGATGGCAATTTCGGGAAATGCTATACCTCTCCCACATTGAGCACCTTGACGATCCAACTGAAGTCAGCAGTCCCAAGAGAATGCATTCAGGCATCGGCATCAAGCGCATTCGTGAAGCTGCGCAGAGCAACCATGATAATGTAATCCTATGTGGCTTGATGCAACATGCGTTAGGCCACGTTACCAATACCCACAGACCCCACCCAACATGGGCAGGGTCCGCACCAGCTGCCTTGATCGCTCAACTTACAAGTCCTGTGCATTTTGCCTTGACATTCGATTCCAATCATCCAGTACTGCAAGAGTCACACATGCCATATGTAGGGGTCAGAGTGGGCGAAGCCAGCCATCCAGGACCAGCATCACCTAATGGTACCACACAGGTTAAGATCGCTGTGATAAACCCAACATCCATCTATTCTAAGATGGCACATCTCAGAAGCCTCGATGTGCAAGTGATCGCCATGGCAGAAACCAGTGCCACTCGACTAGTGCAGACCATCACGGGAAGATCACTAAAACGTGAGGGGTACCATCAATCCTGGTCACCGCCGGTGCAGCCGCATTTCACTCACCAACAAGAACAAGACTCGAAGCGAGGGCAAGCATCTGGAGTCGCATGTGTATCGACATACCCTATCCGCACATCCAGAATACCACTACAACCCGATATCGACCCCACCCGGCTTCTATCTAGCATACTCCAACTTGGAGATTGGTCCATCCATCTCCTGACTATCTATGGCTACCCCAGTAGCCTCCCACAATCAAGGGAACGCACATCAAAACTTCTTGCAGAAGCAATGCGGTTAGAGTCCATTGTTAACCTGCCCACCATTATATGTGGTGATTTTAATCACTCCCCTACCACACTTGCACCGTTTGAAGTGATCCACCATATGGGTTATAGCAGCACTGAGGAGCTTTTTCCCACACTCGAACACACATCCATGCCGTTCACATGCAGAGAAGCCACGTGCAATGATCAAGCCTTGATCCACCCTAGCCTCATTCCATTTCTCCAACACCTTTCAGTAAACAAAGAAAAAATGTTCAATGATCATGACCCAGTGATCCACCATTTTGCTTTTCCAGTTGCAACCCCAACACGTAAAGTGTGGAAGATGCCACACAGCTGGGTAGCCTATGAACCTCAACAGGAGAAAGTAGCTCTCGCATTTCGAAAGGCAGCACTGAAGCACAACGTCCCTCTGGAATCCGCGCCTGACCTTGTTACTTCGCCAGATCAGTTAGTCTCATGGTCCATAGCCTGTGAACATGCAGTTGACCAGGCACTGCAAGTCCAGCACAGAGATGACCCAGATCGATTTCCACAACCAGGCCTTCCCCAGAAGGCACGTGGTAGATGCATCACGAGGCGCCTTCTCACAGTTCCCTGGGACCAACCTGTTAAAACAGCTTGCCAAGGCCAATATAATCCGTTGACAGAATGCATGAGCTATAGGACCTTGCACTGGACTAAACAAACACGCCGTGTCCAGTCCCTACTAGCCTTGGTCAAGAAAAGAGACCGTGGTCGCAATGTCAACCACCATCAGCTTCACCAGGAATGGCATGCTATCGCAGAGGCCAAGGGCTTTGGATCGTTTCCCAAGTGGTGTGCCCGACAACCAGAATTAGCATGCTTCCCCTACAACTTACCTAGCGTTGATTATCTCAACACGCTAGCACAACTCCTCCAATTCCACACGGAGGCAAAAATTCAGGCAGAAACACAGCAAAAAATTGCTAAGTCGAAGTTTGCCCGATACTATGACCAGCAACATAACCACCTCAAGGCCACCATGGCTGCTATCAGAGGCAATGCACACCCCTCCCTTGGTTCTACCAAACTGCATCGGCATGCTAGTGCACGCCTTCATAGCACAGAACATGGCTTGATAGATCTCATCTTAGAATCACAAGTTACCTTCACACTTGGACAACCAGCGACCTATGGTCCCCACTCATGTGTGCCAGTGGACCAAGTAGGAAGCAAGCTAGTCGCAATGGTGGATGACGTCGAAACCGACCTGCCTTCGACAGCAGAATTCCACCAAACTATCACTACCATGCAAGGTGAAAAGATTGCAGCAGACCTGCAACGTTTCTGGTCCCAATTCTGGAACCGAGACCAGCCAAATGAGCAGCATGATGCCACAGCTTGGCAAGACTTCCATGACCTAATCGCACATATCCCGCCACTGCTACCAGTCACCATAGACCTTCAGGATATCACAAAATGGAAACATGCAATCAGCCAAACCAAAGCAGGCACAGCAAGAGGCTATGATGGATGGCATGCGGATGAGCTCAGAGACCTTCCGGTAGAATGCCTTGGGTCCCTTGCCATTATCTTCCACCACCTTCCCAATCGAGCAGTGTTGCCCCCAGCGCAAAACCATGCCATCACTTTACCATTAGGTAAGAAGCTTGATAGTGAAGAAGCTAGCCACACCCGCCCGATAACCCTTGTCCCACTACTTTACCGTGTGTGGGCAAGAGTCCTCACGCAGCAGATCCTGCATCAGTGGATTCCAAACATGCCACCCGAAATAATAGGATTCTTGCCAGGGAGATCCCCTCAGCAATTCCTAAACAAACTCCAATGGGACCTTGAATGCCTTCACTCCACCCATCCGGACTCACATGACCTCTGGCAGGGTGCCACGTTAGATTTGGTTAAGTGTTTTAAACTCTTGCCTAGATATCCCGCTAGCGAAGCACTCAGACTTGCAGGAGTGCCATCCCGACATGTGGACCAGTGGCTCTACACTTTGGAATCTTTGACCCGGTGGTGGAAAGTTCAGGAAGGAGTCCATTACGGTGGCCCGACAACGACCGGCACACCGGAGGGGGACTCTTGGTCGGTGCTAGCTTGTGTCGCACTGACACGCCTTTGGATCGAGCTTTTGCGCACAACAACCACCCAGCCATATGCATATGCAGATAACCTTGCCTGGAGAGCACGCACATTGGCAGACAACCTCGCAGCCTTTCGATCCACCAAACGGTATACCAACGCATTGCGCCTCCTTATAGATTGGAACAAGACCTGGGTGTGGATCTCGGGGGAACCAGCGACACCTGACTGGCAAACAGCCATCCAAGCCGAATGCCATTCCCCTCATCCCATTGAGCAGCTGCACGTGGCACGTGAACCCGGCCTCACCCTCAACTACAACAAAAGACATTCCCGCCAAACCCAGCGGGAAAGACATGACAGTGCACTGTTGCAAATTAGGAAGGCCCGTCTCCCCACCTTGAGCATAGCAAGTCGTGCCAAGATTTGCTTTTGGGCTATGACAAAAGCATTGTGGGGGACAGAATCCTATGTTGTGGGTAAGAGCTGGCTGAATGAACTAAGGTCCTCGATTGCAAAGACCCTGGTGCTAGATAAACAGCACACCAACAGCTATTTGGCTTGTGCCATCTTATCCAAACACATCACTGACCCTACCCTTTACCACATCAAACAGTGCATTCGTTCGTGCCGCAACCTGCTGGTGAGCCTTCCGTTGCCTGACCAAAACAAATTCCTTCGTATGGTAAGCAAACATAACTGCAAACACACAGAGGTCTGGGGCCCAGCTGGTACACTTGCCTATAACCTGGCACGCATTGGGTGGAAGTTGCTCCCCGATGGGACCCTTGACACTGACACAGTGGTGCAACTGCATTTGCTACGCACACCTCGCCAAGCCATCTTTGATTACCTTGAACAAGCCTGGATGCGTCACATTGGTCAGTGTGAATTGCAGCGTCCGGAATGGACCCAACTCCCTACCATCAACCGCCGAGCCACCATCAGCTGTTTTGAGCACAGTGACCCTACCACCCATAAAACCACAGCGAACATTCTTACAGGAGCATCTATGCTTGCTTCTCAGATCAGGCATTTCACAGACGAAACAGAGCATTGTGCATTGTGCGGTGAGCCTGACTCCTATGAACACCGAGCCCTCCACTGCTCTTCAACTGCAGATGTTCGTTTCAGACACCCCGACCTCCTTGAAGAAGTATCCCACCTCAACCCCTACTTTGTCAACCTCCCGGTCATATATGAATCACCCTATGCAGATTTTCAGCAGTGCTATTTCCAGCACATCACAGCAGCATCACCCACTACAGAGGCACAGGACCTCATCGCAGCAGCCAGCAGAGCACAGCAGTCACTCCAAGTGTACACAGATGGTACCTGTGATCACCCCTCCATACCAACCTGCAGGAGGGCGGCCTTCTCCGTAATCATTCAACTTGACACCACACCTGCTCAACGCACTGAACAGATTTTTCGCTACAAGACAACAGGGGAATTACCGTCATCCAATAGAGTAGCTTGTGTTGGAGAAGTGCCAGGACAGCAAACGATAGCTAGAGCCGAGCTCTTAGCCATCACCCAGGTGGCAGCATGGAGATGCCCCGTTGATCTATGGACTGATGCCACCTATGCACTGGGTGCGGTAGCCCTCATCCAAAGCACCCCGCACCCTACCTTGTTCCATAACAAGCCAAACTGTGATCTCTTGACTGAGCTGTGGGCCCATGCCCGCAGACCTGATTTTCGCATCCACAAGATAAAGGCACATGATTTGCACGTAGACACAGACACCGCCGACCTCACATGGCACAAACTAGGTAATGAGGCCGCTGATAAAGCAGCCAAGCAGTTTTTGGCTCATCTTCATAGGCAATGCCCTTTGCACCTGGATGCCCAAGACTACCGTAGCCAATACAACAGATGCCAGTCATGGTACCAGTACATGCATGACCTACAAGTTGAGAGAGCTAAACTGTTTCAACAGGATGCGGCCCTTGAGCCTATGGGCCACGCCAAAGCAACCCTGCAAGACCATGTTAACGTCATGCTCGCCTGGGAACCTGAACATACGTGGAGCTTCCAATACGACCGGCAGTATGATGACCTCCTGGGGGATTGCATTTGGGGTAGTGAGTATACTGATCTCCTGTTGCAATGGGCCTCCGCCATACGTTGGCCTGCTGATGAAAGTGCGTATGAACCATACCAATTAGGCATCACGTGGTTTGAGCTAGCCACTTCCTTCTGCATCCACTCACAACGGGGGGTGGTAGTGAATGTCGGAGGGCAGCACAAAGAATTCCGACCTTTTGAAGTGCCACTGAACAGTCCAGAGGTACCATGGGCAGCACAGATCCAATCTTTTGAGCGAGCCATCAACAACATCCAAACACAACTGGTTGACCGCATTTTCCCAGATTGCAGAACCATGGCCAAGGGTATTAGGGTACTGGGTGCCAGTCACGCCAAGCATGGACTGGCTGCTAGACCTGCATACCCGCACCAGCAGCTAGTTTGTGAAATCATCCAGCAGCATATGCAAGCAGTGCAGAACGACCCAGAATTGGAATCAGGACCGATCATACCGGAGCAACCAGCAGTGATCGCATCACGGCATTTTCAGAGTGACACCACGGATCGACAAAGAGGATGGCATGAGCGAGCCATTAGAGCAGCTAGGGCGAAACGCAGACGAGGGTAGTGGCCCACCAGCGATCACATTCCTAAATCATCTAGTTTGGTCTTTATTTTGAACTCTGTTTTTGGTTTTTCTTCTATCGCTGACAGGGTTGCTATGCTCGGCTACCAGTCTCACAGTGCCGCTCTCTGCAATTGCGGGGGAGCAGTATCGACGGAACAGTCCGCTGAATGTGCGCACCATCATCAACCATCATTAGCCATCACCAACCATCATTAACCATCATGAGTTAAGCCTATGACCATCCTTAGCCAACCTTCAACTCCACCCATCTGCACCCCCGCATGTTCCCAGCTGCTTGTTGCTCCGTGCAGGTGTGGCGGATGCCAAGGTTTTGACCGACGCAGCGCCACCCACCTGGTGGGTGAACGTTCTGGTGCGGGACTCGGGGGGGACGGTTGGTTGGTTGGTTGGTTGGTTCAAGTTGGTTGAGGTTGGGGATGGATGGCGAAGGTTGGGGATGGATGGTTCAGGTTGGAGAAGATTGGCGATGGACGGTTCAGATTGACGATGGACGGTTCAGGTTGGCGATGGATGGTAAAGGTTGGGGATGGATGAAGATATCCTCACTTATTGAATATGAATTTATACCTGTTGATGAACATCAACTGATTTATGAACACCAATCGGTTTATGGACATCAACTGATTTATGCATAATATACATGTCATCGTCAGGGGTAGGACCAGAGATTGGAACAAAATAGGGCACCTGAATGCAGACCTTTTCCCCATAGAATCCTACAACTTGAAGATCTCACCTCATACCTCATACCCATGAGCTCGGGGCTGAGGAATTGCCACCACGAATTCAAATCTATGTTTCTGTGACATGTTGAGCTTCAGTTCAAAGTTATAAGGTTTTTTGACATGTTAAGCTTAACTTCAAAGTCATAAGTTTGTTTTTCACATGTTGTAATTTGGTTCGGGGTGGTCATTCCTCCGCAGCCATCCGTATTGGGGAAATCGATGGACGCCACTTTCTCAGCTGAAAACCAAACGGGTTTGTTCCAATTGTTTTTCCGCCTCAAGTCTATACACAAGCCTTTCTTTTCCACCAGTGGCTGGTTTCCCAGGGTTTCCTATCAAAAATGGTGGTCCAATGCAAGGTTCACCACCGAGTCACCTTTGCAACAGCCTTCGCCCGCGGAAACCGGGTGAACCACGGGCCATCTCGGGGGTATCTCCGCGCATCCTCCTAGACGTGGCTGTTGTGGCCCTTGATTTGTACCTTGCCGCGGGGGAGCTCAGAGCGACAACTAGGATGCCTTGGCCCGAAAAAGAACAGCCCACACATGGTGGAGAACTCATGGTTTGGTGAGGGTTGGTGAATGATGGTTAAAGGGTTGGTGAATCATGGTTCATGATGCACGAAGTTATGAGTAAGGGTTTTCGAATGATGGTCAATGATGCATGAAGTCATGAATTAGTGATTTACAGAGGTGCTGGAAAGAGAGGGTGAAGTGACTAGTGGTGAACATGATTAATGAATAATGGCTTACTGACGGTTGTGATGATTGGTCAATGATGAATGGTTGATGGGTGGAGATAGCTGTGATCGATAGTGGTGAATGATTAGTACGGTAACTGCTTAACTTATTGTAACTTATCGTCGTCCATAAAGCATGATGAGTACCGTCATCATTCTTTCATTAAGACAATGATCATATTTCAGCTGGTGATTATTTGTTGTTTGGCTGTGAGTTTTCTGGGGGTTCTACAAGACGAGCAGCTAGTTTGATTGTGGGAGAGATGGAGGTTACAAGCGTTAACTATCCCCAACTATCATTGACAATTTGCCATCATTTGCCAAATTAACTACTGTACTATTAACTATTGAGCAAATCAATTGCGATCAATGACCACCCATGAACCATCCCATAACCACAATTCAATTCAACAAACATCATTCAAAAAACATCATTCAACACCCACCATTCAACCACCATTCATAGACAAGCTGCTTTTCCACCGGACTCGCTGCGCTCCAGGCTATGCCTCACGTGCGGCGCGGCGTACAGATCCGTTTTTCCCGAGTCCTGGTACGACGAGGAGCGGAGCCCAGCGCAGCTGGGAGCGCTGCCAGCACAGGTGGCCAGCGAACCCCGGGGAAGCTCAGGAGCCGCAGCTGGGAGCAGTGCCACCAGGGGTGGCGACACGTTGCCCCTGGGGACCACACGGCTTCCAACAAGACCCTGGAAGACAGGACTTGGACTTCAACCAGAAACTCATCATGACTCGTGGTGAGTTAGCTGGTGGTGGATCAGTAGTGGTGAACCATGAGTAGTTCAACCGTCAGTTTCCCTCGTTGTGGTTTTCGAAGCATTCTGAACTGTCGCCAAGCAATATCACCAGTAGTCACCAGTAACAATGTTCAAGATCACTATTCAATTGTCAAGCTATAAATGGCAGTGGGTCAAAACCCCGTACCCCTGGTTCCCCATCATTAGCCATTGTTTTTTCTATGAAATTGTTGGTGGAAATCCCCTATTATAGTTGGTTGATGAACTGCTTGACCCATAGCCAAATGACGAAACCCTCACTTTCTGTTTTTGTTGAACTAGACACGATGACTCTCATTCCACCGCTGTGCAGGAGCACACGCATTGATGAAGCATTCAGCTCATCCCTACTAGTCCGTACACCAACCTCGCGGCCGTCCATAGCTATAGGTTGGTGAAGATTCGCCATTAAAAAAAACTAGTTCTATCTACCAGGTTTGGTATGAAGCAACTTCATGGCACAAGAAGGTGGGAACGAGACAATACACTTTGTAACATGTTTATAACTCACCTGGTATAGATTGACCCAGCTCGTTAAAGGGCGCATCTTAATTAACGGACCTATAGCTCGGCCGAAACCTTGTAACATGTTTGCCAGGGACCCAAACCCGCAATCCACTTTGGTGTCCCGCTTCGAAGCCTCCGTTCAGCTTGGTTTTCGTTGGTAGGCCCCTGTGACTCCAGTGCTCAACAGCTACTGGATTGCAGATCCTAGAACTGTGGCAGCCTGAGTGGGGGGCAGCTAATTTTGGAGTGGAACAACTTGTGTGGATGAATGGATGAATGGATGAATGGATGGATGGATCGATGGATGGATGAATGGATGGATGGATGGGTGGCTGGATAGATGGATGGGCCGAGTTGATGGATATTGATAGATGGATCTCATTTGAGAACCGGTTGATCAAGAGAAAAGTCGAAAGATGGATGGTAGGTGAGTGCGCAACTGGCTCTTCGGTCCTTTCCAAAGCGCAAGTGCTGATATCACCGATGAACACAAGGAAGGGATCGACGCTGTTGTTGATTCTCGGAGACGTCTCCACAAGATTTCCACCCAGCCATGACTACCACCAATGGGTAGTTACCGGGTAGTTCGTGCTTCATAGTGGTTATGAACGCTTGCTCAAAAGTGGTGATCAACGGCAGATGCAGCTGTAAGCACCGCCTGCCATGGGCTTGGGTAAATTGATGGTCAACTTTATGGGAGATGATAACCAACACAAATGTTTGGAATACAACGGTGAACGATGGTAGACCAGGGGTATAGGAATAGGGTATTCACCCACAGCCATGTTCCACTATTCCGAATCTGGATCAGTAACAGATTCGTGTCATTTCCTGATCTCTCAAGCTCCGATTTTTTGCCATTAATTAGATCAGATCTCGGTTAAATGAGATCACCCACTACTTTGATTCATATACCACCAGTGCTTCACCAACAGAACATATCTCCATCCATTCTATCGGTTGGTACTATCGAGTATTCATATCTTTCGTTATAGTCCATAGGTTGTATTCTCCATTAATTACATTCATATATATACTTTATGATAAATTACATACGATTATCATCTATTGCTACATGACCATTATAGATCATCCATGACTCATATATGGGAGTTTCTCAAAATAGGGGTACTACAAAAATGGTTGGTCTAGTACAACTAATGGCTGATGAAGGATGATTTGGGGGTCCATCTATTTCGAGCAACCACTATATCCCAGAATTTATATCCACTGCGACTCCAAGGTGAAACCCTTGGGTTTGACCCTGGGCCTTCTCGCCGTGGTGGTGGGACAGGTCCGGCGAAACAGAAACGCTGTGCACCACTGGTTGTTAGTTTTAAACATTGATTGTAGGGGATGATCAAGATTTTAGTGATCAATTGAGGAGAAGAACCCAGAATAACCAACGATATAGGAGATTACAGTGATTAATAGGAGATAACAACCAACAATCATGGTTATTAAACAACTATTGGTTGTTGATTTTCAACATGTGTAATGTTCCCAAGTATTTGCTGAAGAGTCTCGCCAGAGGCAGGGCAGGACCGATCTCAACGACTGAAAGCAGCACATGTACCAACCAATTCCGTTGGTGACTAGTTGTGGGAGGCATCGGACCCTGGATCGCAGAATATCTTGCTGAAAGTATTGAAGCGATGTATCACCATAGGCATAGTCATTCATGAATTGGTATGACCAATATCACAGTAGCAAAGTAGCAACAACCATTGCTTGAGGATATAGTGATAGTGATATATCTTGTAGTTGTTTGCGCATCATCCTTTTTTATTGCTTCTTTGTTTGTTCGCCAGGGGAACAGGGCCTTTTGCCAACAGACCCATCACAAGCACTTCGCAGAATACATGTAAGAACGCAAGAATGGCGACACGGCTGATAACTCACGACATCGACTGGGTCAAACACGACTGCTTCAATCGGGCACAGCCATCATTGTCACATTGACCTACCATATCCCATACTAACACACTACCACGTATCATGCATGCCATGTATGTCAATCTATGGTGGAACATGGCCACAATACTACTCATCAGTTGTCACATCGACCTGCCATGATCATCGATTGTCAATCTACCCTTACCACTTATCAACTAGTGGCCATCCTCAACCATCAAGAAGATTTGTGGACCATGTTTCGGCATGTTTAGGAATATACGCAGTGATAGATTGAATGATTGAGAATTACTAAGCACCATTGTTCCTGCTGAACATTTATCGTCAATCGTCATTGACTATCACTGACCATGATGATAGTTAGTTGCAATCATTGTACCGAACATTATCTCCATAACTATGCCACCATCAACCAACATCAAATATCATTATAGCATATTATAGCCATTATCCTTATCATCATTGTAATCGCAATTATGAGTACAATGATGATTATCATCATAATCATCATAATAACCATCATACTAACCATCAATCACATCATCATCACCATCATTATAATTATAACCATCAACCATAAATCAATCATCCATCCCACATTTTTTTTATCATGAACCAACAACAAATCTCACCAGAACATATTATTGCCACATGATGGTTTCTTAAAAAAGGGGTACCCCAAAAAAAGAATGGTCTATTACTATAAATGGTTTACAATGGATGACTTGGGGGTAGCCCTATGACTTGAGAAACACCCATAGCCCCCTGAGTCACTTGGCGCCTGCCCTCCTTGTGTTGCTCCCATCCATCCGTCACCGGGTCGGCCTGGCCCCAGTTCTTCATGATTTGGTACCACTTCTTCCGGCGTTGCCTCATGCTGGGCGACGTGAAGCGTGTCCAGCCGCAGGTCGGAGATCGTTGCGATCGGTGGGGCCTGCGCAAGGATGGAACCAATGGAGTGAAGTCCTGGTGGATGCTATGACACGGGTTGGTGGTTGCAAAGATTTGTCTATCTTCCTTATATTTGGATTAGCCAGGCTGATTATCAAAAATGTAGGGAACATTTGTTGATATATGCGATGAAACTAGCAAGCAACCAAGCATTTGAGACCTAATGAGGACTGCCTGTGGTCTATAGTAGTGGTATTTTATTGGTATGGGCTGGTTGCGTTGTTGTTTCATGTTGGTTGAAACAAAACTGGTAGACGACCAACCATGCATTGCACTAGCCAACTATCATACAGTAGTCACTCATAAGCCGGGTCATTGGCAACTAGCTAGCTTTGCGCGCAACAATAGATAGGCAATTCATAAAGGATGCTACAGAGTACTGCACAGTCATTATAGAAAGGGCAACGTCATTCACAAGAACCTCTTGCTTTTGCAGTTTCAAGATGCTTCATTTGCTAGGTTCCTGGTAAGATGGATGGGCCATTGATGTTTGTGGACGGGTTCAAATCATCAACATGAATGATGGGTGATAAATAGTGATAGACAATGACTTGTGCATGAAGATCAAGGGATACCAACAACGGACGTTAGACCAAAAAGGACACTGCTGCTGTTGATCCTAGATGCTGATACTCAGCCATGATGGTGATGATGATCATCATCATCAGTTTCCACTGCTTGTCCCGGATGCTGACCCGACACCTCGCTGGGAAACCGCGCTTTTCGCGCCAGATTCGCGAGTACCTTTTCTCCGAGGGACTGAAGACCCACTTGTCGAATCCCGAAGGTGCCAGGGCTGCCGGGGAGGGAAGAAGATTTCGCTCGCACCAGTGGCGATGCTACACGGCTGATGGTGAGTAGTTGGTGATGCTAATGGTTCCTGCAAATGGTTGCTGCTAATGGTTGCTGCCTCCAATGGTGATGCTTCTTGGATGGTAAATAGCCTCGGTGGGTTGGGAGACCTACACGGAGAAGAAATCTGGATCACCAGTGGTGATGCAAATTCTGCATGATTTTAAACTTCCAGATTAAATGTGGTGATGCTAATGGTTTCCCTCGGGCTTCGGGTGAACTAACCTGGAAGTTGAAATCCACAATGGAAATAGCTGGTTTGCCTATCAAAAATGGTGACTGTTTATTTCCCTGGGATAGCTTCCCAGAGAGTACATAATGGTGAGTTACTGGCTCAAGTGTGAGTGGTCCGCGACCACTAACAAGGTTGATGACACAATAGGTGGTCAAGGGCGGTATAACCAATGATAGATGCTTAGTGGCAGTAGAATTAAGGCGGCAAAATCGATGATACGTGACTGGCTATTCAACCTATGATGTTGTGATATAACCAATGGTTCAGGATTGTTGGTGCCCAATGGAATGGATGCACGCGAACTCGCGCACTGCTATACCATCCATACTTGGCACCACTTACACAAGGTGGGTCCCTAGAAGTTGGTTAACTTGGGTTATTCTCTGGACATATGTACAATCAGAAATATTGAATCAAGTAACATCCTAGCAGTTACTAGGAGGTTGATCAATTATATTTTTTTCGGAAAAGACCTGGGTTTTCCGCTGGGAGATGCTTGGATCAACGATGGAAATTCCAAGCTCAACCCCATCCTTGGGACTCCTTGGTGCCACGCTGGCACCACCAGGTTTCGTGCTGCTGGGTGGGTACCTTATTGGTAGTTGGATGTTGGGCTGGATGTTGGGAAACTCAGAGGGCCCATGGATTGGGATGCTGCTGGTGGTCGGGAGGGAGTGGTTGGGAGCCGTTGGGATGTCACCTTCTGGCCCTGTGAAGGGGGAGCAAGGCCGGAGCTACCAGGACTGGCCGCTGCCCAAATGGTAGCTTGATGTTGATACTTTGCTGATTCTATTGTTTTCGGGATGATCAATGATTGATGAGACTGGTGAAGATCAATTACGATGATCAAGGCGGATGATATGCCTTGACATGACTGAAGAACCTGTGGGACGGTGTGATTCTGCAGGCAATGTCATTGAAACAAGTGCATGTCGCCAAACTTCTGTGGCAACACAGTTTCGCTTTTTTGTCAGACTCGATGTCTTTTGATTCAGCTGTGTCAAAATGTCATGTTGATGCGCTATCGTATTACACGATGTTTTGCGCCCAGGTTCATGTCATACTAACAATTATCTATACATAGTGGAGCTGAGAATCACACTTTGTCGTGTCATTGCCCTGTGGAATTGGTTTGAACCCTCATGGATAATTGGTGTTTTATCAACATAGGGAAGTCCTAGATCATCCAAAAGTTCAACCATATCATAGGATTAAACCATCCATACCTTTGGGATTTCCAACTTTGAGAAACCACGAATTGCAGACAAAATTGATGATAATTGACAAATTGGTGATTATCTGGCTGGTGGTTTGGAGGGAGCTGAGGAGCCAGGGGTATCCCTATGGCCCTTTAAAGGGGGAGCTAAAGAGCTACAGGGAGTGGTGAAACCAGATGGTAGTATTATCATTGATTAATTCCCGTTGGATCATCCTGTGAGACCTTCTGAGACGAGGCCGTCTTCGTACTACTCCTTTGCTGGTGGCATCAACTGGAAGCACGTTGCAGCGCAGCTGCTCCTTCAGGAGAGTGTGGTGGCTGGACACGTCACAACTGTGAGCGAAGTTGCTGTATAACTGAGGTTGACAGCCGGGTAACTACCAGTCATGGTAGATATAACTATAAACACCTAGTCATTTAACACCACCATCAGTCAACTGCTATGCGATGCTGGACACTTCTAATTGCTGCTGAAAGCAGGCTAGTTTTTTGGACTCACCTACTACTGCAGTCTGATCGTAGAGGATGTCCCCAACATTTTTTTGTTCCCGCACCGCTTGCTATTGTTGTGGTTGTTACTGCTACGGTTCTGGTGGTGGTGGTGGTGGTGGTGATGCCGGTGGTTGGAGAAGCGGATCAGACATATCCAGGACCCAATCAAAGAGTTTCTAGGCAGCATCCCTTGGCTCCATGTTTGTAGATATTTATCTATTTTCCTACCTTCCTATATCTATCCATCTATCCATCCATCCATCTATCTATCTATCTATTTGTTTGTCAATTTGCCGGTCTACCTACTTATCTACAACCGCACTGTCTTGACTTTTGAGACAAATGGCTGGATTGTACCACGATCGCTATTTGTATCCTTTTTGTCGTTTGATCCCAGCAACCGAGATGACGGGCCAACATGAGGTGTACAGGTTCCTGAAGGCAAGCCGGATGAACTAAACATAAAATAGAAATTATTGGGTACCAATGCTCATACAACATATTTGGGATTCTCAACCCTTTTCAATTTTCAACCATTAGCCAATGAAGGGACCAACATAAACATTAGCATAAATCATTCGATCAACATTCCATCAACCTTCAATCCGACACCATCAGCCCAATGATGTACCATGTCTCGCGTCACGGTGCCACGACTTGTTGATGGAAGCATGACTTGTTGGGCCATATCCATCAGCTGCAGGACATGATTCAATGCTTCATGCATCTGGGAGAGCACAAGGCACCCCGGTGGCGCAGGGGTGGTGGTGGTTGGGGGTGGCGCATTGGTTACCTGGTTACCGGAGGATGGGAGTTGGTTGAAACAGGAGGGTCCTGGTTGACAGTAAAGGTGGTAAATCAAAGGTCAAGAAACAGTTGTTGTTTGAGGTTAATTCTCATTATGGTTGCGAATGATGTTTATTTTTGATACGCGTTGCATTTGTCAAGAGTGATTAACAGTCGCTAGTTGTGGTTTATCAGCAAACAATGATGCTTTTGTTGACTGGATGACTATGGTGACTACAGCAATGATGAACCCTTGCACCATTAAAGTTGATCATTACCATCAATCGATGTTAGTATCACAAGAGATGACAAGTTTGAATTCTCTACAGCCATTAATAGCTATCAACAAATACTGTAGTTATAGCATGTTATACCCATATGGTGGTTTCTCAGAATAGGGGGTACCCCCAAATCATCCATTAATAGTCATTTAACAATAATAAACCAACCATTTGTAGGGGTTCCCTATGGCTTGAGAAACCATTATATCATAGCTATTAAGTATACCCATATCACAGTTATTAAGTCATACTGTAGTTATAGCATGTTATACCCATATCACAGTCATTAAGTCATGGCTACTACCAATCACAAGTTGCTGTCCAAGAAATAGCTGTGACACTGCAGATCTGCTACCTAGGATGGTCTCCCCTGCATGGCAGAGATCACCAGCTACTCACCGATGGAGGCTTAACATGGCTCAACCCTACAGCGGTGGTAGCCAGCTAGTTGGAACTTGAGCTTGTGCCAAGCATTGCTCTTGTGCCCTGCAAAGTTGCAACATGGTTAGGTGTTATTGCAAGTGTGGAAGGGTACCTCTGATCCATAGCCCGTTTTATCTGACTGTGTCCTTGTATCTTTGCCCTTGTTTATCTTGTGTTGTTTCTGAGCGTTGTTCTCCACCATGGGCTGGAAATGCAAGAAGGTCATGTTGAATGAAATACATTCCTGCGACGTGTTTGAATCGACCATGGTTGAAGGACATCTAGGTCTCGGCTCTTGCTATAGACACTATTTCTTCCATCTCTTTGTATACTGCAGATATATACCATAAGTGGCTGACGCGGTTGGCCTCGTTGACGGGTGAGTATACTCACTGACCATATGGTGGTTTCTCAAAATAGGGGACCCCAAAACATCCAATACTAATCATGTATAGTAATAAGCCAACCATTCTAGGGGGTTCCCTATTTTGAGAAACCACCATATCTGTTGTTCATATTGAGATTGGGATTGATTCGTCTTGGCCAAGTCTCCAGCCACGGGTGTCACAGTGCCTCCAAGAGCTCAACAGCTCCGCAGCTTACCGCACAGCTGGCGCCAGATCTCCACGTGGGTCTACCAGAACTCCCACAAGCCCCACCACCGCTTCACCAACCCACGTGCGGGGCCTCGGTTCCGCGCCGCCCTGTGGGCCAGTTGGGAAGTGGTGGCAACATGGGCTCCTATACCAAGGCCATGTGATGCACAGCTGAGGGGTTCATGGCAATTTCGGCAGGGCCTTACTGAAGGTTTGACTGACTGATATCAGCAATTTCGCCAGGGTGATGCTGGTAATTGGTAATTGGTAATTGTTCACACCTCAACAGCTCAGCGTTGCGCTGACTAGCAGCACAAAAACTGGTGATATCTCAAGCCGTACTGATATCAGGAAGGCATTCTGGAAGGGATAACAGATGGGTATGAGTCATCACCAACCATCTAAAGATGGGTGGTAGGGCCCTCCCCACAGCTCGACGAGCGACTGGTCATGTATGGAATGTTCGTTCCACAGGTACCTTTTTTAGGAACTTAGGTATAGACTGACCCATTGGTATAGACTACCATCTCAACTACCCTTCATTTTTAGGAACTTAGCTTCATAACAACTACACATGCTCATTATTTCGGAACCTACCCATTCTTATGCGGTAACTGAGGGTGAAGGTCTAGGGTGTAGACTCACAGTTGGCGGTCAAACGAGCTGAGCCCCCCACAGTTGCCCCAGCAGGTCTCTTCGACGCCTTTGATGGCAGCTTGGTTGACACCATTTGCATGATCCTGGTGCCTTTGGTCATTGTGGCACGCCTCGTGCCGGCCAATGTCTGGTGGGGAACCCCAGGAGCAGGGCAACCAGGTCCAGCTAGGGCTGTGACCAGGGTGGCAGGGGAAGTTGTGGCTGAAATGGGATTCATTCTGCCAGTTCTTTCCTTGGCAAAGCAGTGGTTGCCCTTCTTCCCTTGAGATATCACTAGCGCTATGGCGCTAAAGCAGTTGCTGGTAGTAGTGGGAGCGCAAAACACTTGGTGGTTGAGAGGATTGTCGTGAGTGACAATATACACAAACTCATGGTTAGCTTTTTTTACCTGAGTTATAAATCAACTGAGCCAACTAGAGGGCCCCTCCTTGTATGGATCTGGATCACCCACGAAAAATCTCTGTGACTCTTCGGGGTCACGAAATAGCGGTGGAAGAATGGTTGGTCGTAGATCTAGCTGGCCTTTGGGATTCGAGATCCAAATGGGGACTCTCACAGCAGGGTTTCTTTGCTCATGTTGTACTCAGAGATGATGGCTTCACATGGCTGGATCAACACCCTGTAATCCTGATGAACCTTTCATAGAATGACCAAGGCCAAACTAGTCCAGCTGTTGAGATATTCACCTACTCATTGATATCATCAGCTTGGTGTGATGCTTGGCCCTCAACTCAGCTTGATCATTCTAATGTGACACTCGGCTTAATATGGGTCGTTCACAGGAAACCGTCATCAGACCAGGCAGGTTGTGGTAACCGTTGGCATCATTCATGGCTGTTCCGCCAGGTTAAATTTGGATTTCAGCTTTTTTGGGGATGATGATGCGTGATGATGGTTCTTGTATAAGAATTGACCATTGTTGTTTTACTTACATTGCTTAGATTTTAGCATTCTACTAAGGCGATTTCACAATTCTGATTGTTGTTCAAGTAAAACTTAGTGTTCCACTAACGTTGTTGAGAACAGACCATTGTTGTAATGTGAGATCTTGGAATTTGCGCTTGGCAGCGGTCAACCGGTAGCGTTTTCTCCCAACCATTTCCAGCTAAGACCTCTAACCTAGTTGTGTAGATTTGATTCGAATTGTATATTGATACTTAATTACGGGCGATCCAACTTATCATGTTTGATTCAGGTTGCTAATAATTCACGATGATTCAAACAGACATGCGGATGGGATTACACACATTTGGCTGTGAAAAGCCAGGTCGCAGACATGAATTTCTTGCAGGTCCTACATGACCTTTGGCACCTTGTACGCCAATTGGCTTGGGCACCTAGAGCCAGCTGTGCGAGATTCGAGTCCGAGTTGTGTTGCGAGATTCTCATAGTTTGCAGTTGTAGAATTCATATGGCGAGATGGGTCAATATTAACCAACCAACTAATGGGGGATTTACCAACAACAATAAGGGAAAACAATGGTTAATGATAGGGGAACCAGGGGGAGTAAGGGTTTTGACCCACAGCCACATCATGATGGTGAGATGATTACAACAATTGTTATCATGTGTGTTGTCATGAGTCATTAGTGTTTCTGATGATGAGCACACACATTTGCATTTTAGTGATTATAACTTGTTAGTAACAATCAATGATGTTGAGATGACTATCATTCAACCCTTAATGATTGATGGCAATGATGATGTTATGATCAGTGGCTCGGAGCCAGCACCATGAAACAAAAATGAGGCCCGCAACCTTTGCAGGTATTGGAACAGTGGCACAGTGGCCATGGTGTTACCTTCTACATCAAAAAATACCCAGGTTGTAACTACTTGATGCATGTTTGCGAGGACATGTAAATGGCATATCACTACTGGCTGTTCGATGTAGTTGTACACATAATAACTTGATGATTGTACATTTTGATTTTTGTGGTAAATGGTGGTTTCTCAAAAAAGGGGGTACCCAAATCATCTAAACCATTTATAGTAATAAAGCATTTATTTTTTGGGGGTCCCCAAAGCAGCTTGAGAAACCTGCAAATCAGCATGTCATGGCTTTTGGGGGTCCCATCCGTCACAATACTTGGATGTGCACCCCAGCTCAGTGGTCAAAATTCCCACGGTTTCTAGGGTTAGAAGCTACCTTATCGGGCGCAACTAACCATGGCTTGACTAACCCCAGCTGCGCATCCAAGTATAGATGTGATCATAGACTTGATCAGCCTGATCCCTTCCAACGAATTGGATCGACTGGAAAGTCGTTGGACTGGGATGTCGTGACCTTGTGGGGCCCTGCCCAAGGATGGTCAAACACAGTGGGGCCCCCAAAGGTCGCAAGATGCTTTCGCCGCTAAAGGTTGATGAAATGTGGTCAATAATCCCTACCCTTCCAGTTAGCTGTATAGTAGGTAACCAACCCTAAAAGCAATGGTAGAAACCAGCTGGTTACCTACTATAGAGGTAACTGGAAGGGTAGGGAATCATTGATGATTACTTATGAATAGATCATTTTGATTATTAGAAGGTAAATCAGCTGTTAAGCCAGTTACCAAGCTGTTTATAAAATCCGCTGTTCATCTACCAAGCCGTCGCCGGTACCCAGCTGTTAAACCCAGCATCGGTACCACCTGCAACGGGCACCACGAACCGAGGTTAGTCTTGATCCACTCGGAGTTCGTGCATCCCTGGGACGAAGTTTTCAGGTGCAGAGATGGAGAGCCGTGGCGCGTAAGATAGTCAATTTTATCTGGATGGCTTATAGCCACTAACTTAGGTTTTTAGTGTTTTTGGATACCTGTACGAGTTTCCTCTAGGATATCAGGTGGGTTAACGGCTCTGTAAGGAGCCATTTCCTAGAGAGGCCTGAGCTGACCTGAGGGTCAAATGTTGCCATTCAGATGGGTAGCATTTTTTAGAGAGAAATTTTTAAGGATCCAAAACTGTCCTCCAACCACTTTCTAGAGTCCCATTCCTGGGAACCAGTCTCTGCTCTGTTTTGGCCAGGATCTGATTTCCTAGGCTGTCACTTTGAGGATCTGATTTCCTAGACTTCCTTGCGAGGTTTTGATTCCCTAGACTTTTCCTGCCAGGTTTTGATTTTCTATAAGGGTAGCACTTCAGATATTTTGGAGATTATTTGGATACATTTGGATTTATGTTGTCACATATTTGTGAGCATTCGAAATACAAAGAATCATGGAGAATCAGTGAGAATCATGTGGCATCATGAGAATTGGCGGAAAAAAGTGGCGCTGCTGTCTTGGGCGTGATTTCATATGATTTCGAATTCTTCGATTCGATCGAATTATTTGAATCGAATCCCATCAAATTCCCCAAGTCTAGAAAGTTATGATTTGAAAGTTGAAAAATTTGAAGGTGCCCAAAACTGGTCCGCATTTACCGCGCTATTCGATCAGTCCTCCTGACTTCCTAGAAAAACTCCCGCTGGCACTCATTCGATCGATGGATCCTGGGGGTCCTAAGATTCTGGGAAAAATATTTGGCTTTCTATCAAGTCCACACTTTCTAGGGTGCCAAAATGCACAATACTGTCACACCCGGTCAGTTCTTGATAGAAAATCAGAACCCCCAACCCTACCCCCTAAACTCGTACCCTTATGTTTTTGGGGTATGATTGATTTACCATATAACTTATAACCACTAAAAATATATTTTTAGCAAGGGATCTATAAGCCACCAAGTTATGGTTAAGCTATGGATGATCCATGATGTTTAAACTGACTTGAAATAGCTTTAATTAATTTTAAGTGGACATCACATTAACACCGTTGTTGTTCAGTGGAAGGTCAACAAATATCAATGGTGGTCAAGAAATGCCATATTTTTTGAGGGATGTTAATGATATTTGTGTTCGGGTTGTTGATCGTCAGCATGGCGCTGGATACGCACACGGCACCCATTAAGTTTTGATCGCAGATGTACTCGCAAGTCCAGTGAGCAGACAGCTTTGCTTACGTTGTTTTTGTCAGTTGGCCTCAAGGCGTAAGCATCATATCTCCAATCTATCCGCGCATAAAATTGGAGATATGATGGTAGTATCATAAGCGGATAGATTGGAGATTGGTTGACGTTGGTAATATCATAATTTTGTTTGGTAGTCTTTGGTTGGTTGTTTCACGCATCTATCACCATCTAGTGCATGGTATGATAAACCATGGTTGATTGATGTTGATTGCGTATTGACAACCATCACTATCCACTGTTCGATTACTGTCAACCAACCACAATCAACCACTGTGGACCACTGCTGACTATCTAGCTAACCATCATGGACCATTTTTTAACCATAATTCATAAACCACCATTTAACCACTGTCAATATTCATAATCATTAAACCATCATTCACCTGTCTATTTGGGTTGAGCAACCTGGGGTAAGACCAACCAACCAAGGTGGCCATTAAACCATCAGTAAACCATCATTAATCCATCAGTAAGCCATCATTAAACCATCATTCACCTGTCAATATTAACAGTCATTAAACCATCATTACCTGACTCTTAATATTTAACTCATGGCTATCAATGATTGTCTACTATTATTGACAGTCTGTCATTGAACTATCATTAGTATTAACCATAATAGTAGATATTAATAATATTGATGATCATTAACCATCAATAATTATAACTATTAATATATTAACCTGATGTTATCAACTGATTAATTGATTATCCATCATAATATTGATTATCATTAACCATCAATAATTATAACTATTAATATTAACCTGATGTTATTAACTGATTAATTGATTATCCATCATTATATTGATTATCATTAACCATCAATAAGTATAACTATTATATATTAACTTGATGTTATTAACTGATTAATTGATTATCCAGCATAATATTGATTATCATTAACCATCAACAAGTTTAACTATTATAAATTAACCTGATGTTATTAACTGATTAATTGATTATCCATCATAATATTGAGTATCATTAACCATCAACAAGTTTAACTATTATACATTAACCTGATGTTATTAACTGATTAATTGATTATCCATCATAATATTGAGTATCATTAACCATCAATAATTATAACTATTAATATTAGCCTGATGTTATCAACTGATTAATTGATTATCCATCATAATATTGAGTATCATTAACCATCAATAATTATAACTATTAATATTAACCTGATGTTATCAACTGATTAATTGATTATCCATCATAATATTGAGTATCATTAACCATCATTAAGTTTAACTATTATATATTGACCTGATGTTATTAACTGATTAATTGATTATCCATCATAATATTAATTATCATTAACCATCAATAATTATAACTATTATATATTAACCTGATGTTATTAACTGATTAATTGATTATCCAGCATAATATTGATTATCATTAACCATCAATAATTATAACTATTATATATTAACCTGAT
>VSDK01024565.1:164358-209282 GCA_009767595.1 Symbiodinium kawagutii
CCATCAACAAGTTTTACTATTATACATTAACCTGATGTTATTAACTGATTAATTGATTATCCATCATAATATTGAGTATCATTAACCATCAATAATTATAACTATTCATATTAACCTGATGTTATCAACTGATTAATTGATTATCCATCATAATATTGAGTATCATAAACCATCAATAATTATAACTATTAATATTAACCTGATGTTATCAACTGATTAATTGATTATCCATCATAATATTGAGTATCATTCACCATCATTAAGTTTAACTATTATATATTGACCTGATGTTATTAACTGATTAATTGATTATCCATCATAATATTGAGTATCATTAACCATCATTAAGTTTAACTATTATATATTGACCTGATGTTATTGACTGATTAATTGATTATCCATCATAATATTAATTATCATTAACCATCAATAATTTTAACTAATAATGTTGATAATTATTAACCATCAATAACTATAACCATTACTATTAACAGTCATTAAACTTGGTCCATTCTTTAACCAGCATGAGTTCCCAGCGGTTTTTCGTTCCCACAGGAAGCTGGGCTTTGGAACAGCTGCAGATCACCATGTGCATCACAGGCCTGCCTTGCTGTCAGCTAGCGATGGTGACTAGCTGGTTGGTGAATCACCAGCCAATGGTTGGTCAAGTGGCTATGGGTCAAGCAGTTAACCATCAATATTAAGCAACAAAACTATAGGGAAAACAATGGTTAATGATGGGAACCAGGGGGACTAAGGGTTTTGACCCATAGCCAAGTAGTGGTTGATCAATTGGTGATTAAGCGGTTAATTGGTGGTTAAGATGTGTAGAAGTGGTTCATAAGCGATTCATTGGTGATTAGTGGTTGATTAGTGGTTAATTGGTGGTTAAGCCGATAAAGCAGTGCTTAAGCAGTAGTCAACTAGTGGTTAGTTGATAGGTAGTTCATGCGTGTTGATGCGCAATCACCAACCTTGATTGCTAGGTATAGGGGACAATTGCCAACACTCGTGGGAAAAATGGTAAATACCTTGCAGATAATGGTCAATCATGTTAATCATAAAGGTCAGTAGTGTTTGAATATGTTTCCCGATTGCTTATGACCGTGAATGTATTTGTATGAAATTAGCTACCAATGGTTGATAGTGGCTACTCTGCAAGGATCAATCATGAATAGAATGATCATCTACTAGTCATTGACCCGCTTGGAAGTGCTTTGTTATTGGCGGTTTCTCATGGTCGCAGGGTTCACCCAGTTGGTTTTTTCGCCCACTGGAAAGTACCAAGGTCACCAGCAGGTTGAATGAATCCAACCAATACGTGGCTTAGTAACTACTCCCCTGCACTGGCGAAGCCGAATCCGGGAAGCACCGTAGCCACCATCCTACCATGGTTTATTGATACAAGTCTACATGACTACACGCTAGTTTATCTACATAGCTAGCTAAAGCTAGTGGTCCCCCTGGTAGTTCCCCTCATTGTAAACCAACTTAGCGGGTCGTTGCTGGGGGCCTTTTGTACCCATCACTCTAAGTGATTTGACCCGGTGACCTTCACCTCCCGTTGTGAGAGGTTGGGCACCATCCAAAGGCCCACACTGGGAAGCTTCAGCATCCCCGATGATTGACATGGGTACATCTCCACGTGTCAGGAATACGTTCAATCCTTACTTGGAATCCTGATTCAGATGCTCAAAAAATGCCAGCTGCCAGGCTCTTTGTATACAACTATGGCCACCTCTTCATGTACTGGGATCGAGTGTTGGGCACCTACAGGCGGACTGGGAAGGATGCTGTTGCTCTGTTGGTGTTGTGTTCCCTGTGGAATAAGTGCCTGCGCCGACGCCATTGCAGTCTCTGCAGACTGAACAACATCATCAGCAGCAGCATCATCATCATCATCATCATCATCATCATCATCATCATCATCCTCATCCTCATCCTCATCATCATCATCATCATCCTCATCATCATCATCATCATCCTCATCATCATCATCATCATCATCATCATCATCATCATCATCATCATCGCCATCATCGTCATCAGCATCATCATCATCATCACCAACATCAGAATCAGCAGCAGCAGCATTGTCAGTCCTGGTGCTATCCTGGTGTTTAATGGTGATACAATGTTCCATACATATGACTGAAGTCGTTCCGTCTCCCTTACTTAATACATCATAGACATATCATAATTATCATGTGCTTTTGTGACCCTGTTTTTAAACTATTACATATTGATGACATCATATGACTGCATTGTTGCTCACTGCTGGTTAGCCCATATATGTGCTACCACATTCTCAACTATATTAACCACTAAAGGTGTATACTGTACGTAATTCAGACAATCAAATTGAACAATTATTTTGATAGATGGTTGGTCATGACCCATTTATTGTTTCGCAATGTTTTTTTTGAATTCACATGATATGGCTATCATATCCTATCACCCATGTTACCAATCCTTTTGTTCAATTCTTACATTCCCAATTACATCCTGTGTTGCTTTTCATGACAAACCGACTAGTCGTTAGCGACTAGGTATAAACCAACATAGCCACATAGCCAACTAACATAGTTGATTTGTTATGTTTCTCTATACCTGTGTTACATCCTATGCTGGTTGGTGGTTTCAAACATTTTTATTTTCCCTAGTACTTATTAGCAACTGGTGGTTGACTAATATTTTTCATAGGGGTTGAAACCACCAACCAGTATGGCATTGTGGATAGTTGGCAAATGAACAGGTACCGGTACCACGTTTGTTTGCCTCGCAGGGATCCTCGGAGCCTTGCGGGCAAACAGTTCAGCAAGGCGAGGGGGCTGCGGTTGTTGATGGCCAGCGGGTTGGCAGCGCACTTTGATGGCTAAGTGATGGTTCAGTGGTGGTTAAATGATGGTTGGATTTGTGGTAAAAAAAAGTCGTTAAATGACAGTTGTTGATGGTTATTGATGGTGATTGCTGCCTATTGAACATTATCATTGGCTATGCTTCTGAGTTATTGATGGAAATTCAGCTTTGAGCAGACGGAAAAAGCGGAACAACTAGATTTTGAGCTTTTCGCAACTGCTGTTTCTCTTTTTCTGGCTGTTATTGTTTTCGTTGTTGTTGGTAGTGGTGCTGCTTCTGGTCGCTGTCGCTGGTTGTTCCCATGGCAGGGGGAACGAAACCCGGCCTCAGGACCTGTGAAACCGGGCCTCCAGCTGAGTTGCCAATTCGGTTAAGCTGCCAGAGCCAAGGTTCTGCGATCCGGTACGCGACCGTGGTTGGTCGCTTAGGTGGTTGGTTGGTTAGTTAGTTAGTGAGTTAGTTAGTCGCTTAGTGTCTTAGTTGGTTGGTTGGTTAGTTACCTGGTTCGTTCGGTTTTTCGCTAGTTACTTAGCTAGTTATGTTGCCTGACAACATGGCTCTGTTGCCATGACCTGTTCCCCAGCCGAAAAGTCCAAGCGCGGCACCCAGTTGTACTGACGTGCAGCCCCATGCATGATCATCTTTGGAAACCATCCACCAGCATGTCCACCCTCCCGAGGGCAGGATCTGCATTCCATGGTGGATAATCACCCATCCTCGATCATTGTTGACCAGTATCAGTCCATGATAATGGTGAGTGATGAACCATTGTGATTGGTACTGTTGCACTAGTGGTTGCTAATTAGTAATGGTTTTGTTGGTATAAAAAACGATCCTTTTTGTTTGTATCATTTGTAATGAACCAGTTGGTTTTCTTGACCATAACAATGTAACAATTAGCAGTAGTGGTCGCTATGCCGCCAAGAAACATATTCGATTAATTGCAATATTGGATAACCACTGATATCCACAATCAACCGTGAACCAAGTAATTAGTTGTCATTGAACATGCCTTAATTAATTACGTAATCAATTTGCGACAATGACTAGGTAGTCCAGTGATTTATTAGGATCAATGGTAGCCAGAAGTAGTTGACCACCGCATATTAGTCGATTATAGTTATAATGGTCACTGCTACAAAGTATGGTTTGCCATCTATTAGTAGCATCACAGTAAAGAGCAATGAGAACCACATTCAACTGCTCACTAATCATTTATCACTATAGTGGGTAATGATACTCAGGCCATGAAGATCTATTGAAGTGTCTTAGTTTGGATTTTGGTTAACCATACCGATTCACCAATTATAATTAATTAGTTCCTAGTAGTCAACTGATTACTCTAACCAATGATATTACTCTAGGTATTAGCCAATTCATTAGCCAGGTATTTAGCCAACTGTCTGTGATAACCGATGACACAACATGTTAACCATGATTCGCTAGTCAGACTAGCATGCTCATCATGATGACTATACTGCATTCAGATAGCCATGATCCTAGATATAGATAACTAATTCGATGACTATGATCCTGCAGATTTCCAACTTGCCACCACCCTTGGCTGTGGCAGCGATCGCGTGTCTCCACATCGCGACTGGCCTCAGCCAGGGCGCGGTTGGCTTTGTGTTTTCCAAGCTGAGGGCGAGAGATCGAACAGCTGCGGGTCCCAGCCCCTTGAGCTTGCACGAAAAATGGCGGCAGCGCATGCTGGGCTAGTGATCTTACAAGATTTTCAGTGGCTTCAATTCGTTTTTAATGGGGAAACCATGGGATTTTCTATGGCTCACATTGGCGAACTGCTCGTCAAACAAAAACGTCCCTAGCATAGCCTTTGTTTGACTTGCCTGCCGACACAGCTGCAGCCTTACTATTGGCTCGCAGGTACCAAGCAGGTGGCTTGTCTTCCATCAGATGGTGTACTGTTTTGGACATATGTTATCTTCAGGATTTCTTCTTGGTGTTCCCCAAAGCAACATCCAAGCATGTACAATAACTTGCTACCTCATTTGTAGATTATCTACCTTTGTTCAGCGGAAATTAGTACAGAAAAGATAGCAACAGCACTTCATGGCATTTGTTGTATCCTTTTTGTTCCTGCGACTGGATTCTATGGTTTTTGTACTTCCAGGGCTTCTGTCTATGGTTTTTGAATCACTTTGATTCTGATGCACTAGTGGTTGTGTCACTGGTCTCACCAGCGCTTGGTGGCAGCGCACGCGCGCGCCATTGCCCCCATCTCCGCTGGTGGGATGAGTCACTATGCAGCGATGTCGGCCCTTGGGAGCACCAATCAGGTCGGCGCGGAGGAGGGTTGATGGTTCGGCTGAAGAAGTCAGCTGGCTTGGTTGCTTGCTGGTTGTGGCTTGATTGGCTTGTGGTTGTGGCTGTAGCTTGTGGCTGCAGTTGCCGTTGCGGTTGCGGTTGGTGTTGTTGTTGTTGTTGTTGTTGTTGTTGTTGTTGTTGTTGTTGTTGTTCGTGCTGTTGGCTAGTTGACCATCATGACGGTGGCAGTCGTTTAGATGGGGCTTGCAAGCAGGTGTCGGACCATATGCGAGTAGTATGTCTAGCAACTTTAAACTAGCCCTCGGGCAGCTGACATTGAACTTAGATTATGGCCTGGCGGTGGCTCCTAGTACCCCAGCTGTTAGCATGAACCGTGATCAATTTTTGTTGGGATGCTGATTTTCTACACATTTGCTTGGGATAGTCAGCCCTGGTAGTTGCCCTGGTAGTTGCCTTACCTAACCCTAGTTTTAAATTCCCCGAATCGCTCAACGATTGGGGGCCCCTCCACGCCAGCTGTTTATGTCCAGGAAAGCGGGAGATCGCCGTCGCACGGTGGTAGGGTCCACTCCCAAGACCGATCGATCTGGAAGAAATGGCTAGTGATGGTGAAGGAAGGTGGTTCCCCAATTGCTGTCAAAAATAGTTCATTTTGGTGAGCATTGGTTCAAGCATGCTTGAAGATAGGGTTTTATAATCTTGATAATCTGTGGCGAATAAACGGCCAATAATGGTTGATAGATAGTGGTCAATTGTGCTAGTTCATGGTCAACTTCAGTTTCCCGGAAGGGTAATCATGGTTTAATGATGGTCAAATTATGGTTGACCTTGAGGTTTCTCATGATAGCGAACCATCAGATGGTTCATACTGACGTAGGTGAAACGATGATGGTGATGGTCAAGGAACACTGATAGCTCGGCTGATGGCCAAGGATGGTGATTGATGGCAAACCAGCTATTTGGTGGTATCTCAGAATAGGCGTACCCAAAAAATGAATGCCTTATGACTTTAGATGGTTGATAGACGGGATGATTTGGAGGGTCCCCTGCGGTTTGAGAAACCACGATTGAAGGCATGATCACCAAAAAACCTCCAGCAATTGCCGATGTTGCTTGATTCAACCAGTTGTTCCAAAGGAACAGTAATTACCAGGAAACGACCATGAATCATGGTAAATGCCTCATTCACCTCGTAATTTTCCTGAAGCCAAATAGCAGGAATCCCAATTAGCAGGAGTTGCTCCTGAAACCATGGTAGATAAACAATTTTCCTGAAAACCAAATCGTATGATTGATAAGCATCGGTGATTTCTGCTTAGCCAAGAGTCCAAATCTTGTGGTAGTGGTGCTCATGGCTGGTGCTGGTTGATACTGCTGCCAGATGGGCTTCCCATAAATCATGCATGACCAAACCTTTTTGTTTCAAAAGATGTTTATTTGGTGGTTTCTTAAAATAGGGTATCCCCAAAAAGGTTGGTTTATTAATATAAATTGTCAAGGTGGACGAAGTAGGGAGATGGTGAACAACGGATGGTTAATTATCAAGATGTTTGGATTCATTAGTCAAACAGTAAGGATGGTTTATCGATGATCATTGTTAAACATTATAGTTATAACCACTATTGGCCATTATCAATCACGAATGTTCACCATTATTGACTTTTGGTTGATAGTAGGGAAAGGATCCGACAAAAATCCGCAGCAACCAACTCTGGGCGCGGGTTCACCACGGGTTCGTGAGGCAGCTCCGTGCCTGCGGGAAGAACTGGCAGCAGGTCCTGGCCATTCTGAGCCCTGCTCCCAGCAAGGACAAGCCCAGGGCCCTTGTGGGTACGATGGGTGCGGCTTTCATGGATGTGTTTGTCATGGCAGTGGCATGCTGGTGCATGTGTGTGACGTACATCGATGGTGACGTGAATGATAGGCACATGCATCATGAAGGGTAAGGATAATGACAGCAGCAGCGCAACAACCACCACCACTACCGAAGACAACAACAAGAAGAAGAAGAAGAAGAACAACAACAACAACAAGCAGCAACAACAACAACAACAAGAAGAAGCAACAACCGACAACCAACAACCAGAGAAACCAACAAGCAACAAGCACCTCCAACAGCAAAGAACAGAACATCCACCAGCAGCACGGCTTGATTTCAATGTCTCAGGTGACCTTCCCCCAGCAGATCTTCACGTTGGCATTTTCAGTGCTGCGGCCACCACCCTCCGGAAGACAGCGCGCGGGTGTCTCAGGGAGATGGCACATGGTTTTTCGCTGCTTCATGACCAGCAACGGGGAACCATTGCCATGCGGTGGTTGCTCAAGCCATAGGGACCTCAGAAGAGATGGTTTATTAGTATAAATGGTAAGTAAACTGGATGATAATTGGAAGGGATCCCCTATGGCTTGAGAAACACCCAGTCGATCTTCTGTTCATGTTGGGGGTTTGAAGAATCTTGGGTGCGCAGATTGGTAATTTATGTAGATGTTGGCCTACGGCTTGTAAGCCAATAGTCATTTGGATGGTGGTTGGGAGCTATTTTGAGGGGGAGCCAAGGAGCAAGCGAGAGTGGTGCAACAAAATGGAAGTTACGATGCATCATGGTCATTAGAGTAACCATTTAAGTTTAGCCGTGGTTGCACTCACTCATCATGCCAACACGATCGGCTAGTATTCACCATCCAGTAGTCGATGATGCCCATTGTGACTGGTGATGATTGCTGTCTAGCACCTGTAAAGTAGGATGGACGATGAACCATCAAACAGTGGGGACAAACAGATGGTACTTGAATGTCTCTTGAGTACTAGTTACTGGGATGAAGCACCCTGAGACAGAAACAACACAGAAATGTTACTTTGGATGGTCCTCAGAAACTTTTGCTTCATTCCCATTGTTTTTCCTAGAACAACTACCACTTGGACGTAATGCCATGGACAAAGCTAGTACATGTTTGCTCTTGTATTCTCTAGCCTGTTGCTGGCCATCAAACATTACACTTACCACTATAAGCTACAGTATCCTCAGCATAATGGCAATCCTTAATTAAGCCTTATTCACTTATTATCCATGAATGGTAGTGACTGGATGTGACATACCCTGTCTTAACTACTCAATGTTAGCCCTGCATCAATAACCCCCCAGCTTATTCATAGCGGGAACCTCCAAGAAGCCTTGCTTTCCCATTGAAATGGATGGGGTACCCCTCCAAATTCATCAACCTGTGGTTTACTAATCCGAGCTTAACATTACCTACTTGGCAGTGGGTCAAACCCCGTACCCCTACTTCCCCTATCATTAACCATCGTTTTCCCTGTTATTGTTGGTGACTATCCCCTGTTAGTTGATTGATCAATATTGAACCATAGCCACTTCATCATCATTCTTCGCCTTCGTATCCTCGGGAGGTCATCTCCCAAGCCCCGGGCGCGAGGTTGGGAAGAAGCAGTGCAGCTGCTCATGCAGATGCCGGAGGTCAACGCAGTCGATCATGGATGATGGGCTAATTGGTGGTTTCTCAAGCCATAGGGAACCCAAATAAATGCTTGGTTTATGACCATAAATGGTCAATAAACTGGATGATAACTGGGGGTACTCCTATGTCGTGAGAAACCCCCACTTGTGATTGGTAATCCATGGTTGGTAGCAAATCAACTAATAATTTCAAAATATTTCAAATAATTCGATGATTTTCCCCATCTAGAAATGGTGCCAGCATGGTGCAAAGGTTGATTTCGCGAATCAGAACTGCTGATGAGAAACATGGGAATTGGAAGGGTGGATTATATTTGCTATCAATGAGTTTGGGTCTCAAGTACCTTTTTCGCCTATGTTGGTGTTCCGCACAAAGTAAGCATAGATTTGAAGACTAAGCAGCTGAGTGCTGTTACGAGTTTGGAGTGCTTGTACTTGGGCATTTGTGAATGACCAATGCATATTGGAATGGGTGTTTCAAATTACTGGCGTACCCTCAAATCAGTGGTTTGCTGTTGAACATGATGACTGTGGTTGTTTTAAACATGCTTTATTTTCCCCGATATTTGGGATGGTGTTGGCATCAGAAGAAGGAGATTTGGGATGGTTGCTTGGTTGACTGATCTGTTTCAGAGGGGTTGAAACGGCCTAGTGCTGATATGTTTCCACGGCAAGAATCGCCAGCAAGTCAAGAGTGGTTCATAGGTATCACGCCTCATGTTGTTGAGTTTCAGGGACCCACGGAAGCTCATTTGACCCAGGGAGCTGTTTGTTTCTGTGCCATTCATTTTTATTCAGCTTGTTGGGATTTATGTAATGAACTTAGTCATGGATTTGTTGGGATTTATGAAACAATTTTAACTAACTGCTTATGGGTCACTCCACCCTGTACCCTTGGTTCCCCCATCCATCATTCACCATTCTTTTCCAAATAGTGTTGTTGGTGAACTTGTCCTCCCTTGGTTGGTTGACATTGACCCATAGCGATTTGTTGTTCGATGAGCATTTGTGCACTAGAGCTGACCAGGCAAAAGTGAAACCCGACGTGGTGAACTTCAATGCTCGGGACCTTGAAACGAGCGCAGGGCACAGGCGTTGATGGCGAGTTTGGCGCAGGGCATCACCAGTCGGAGAGGGCCCCTAGTTGGTAGCTAAGTTGGGTGACTGCCAATTGTGGTAGATACTTGTACTGTGAACATGTTAAATGGCTTCTTAACCACAAGAACTTATATAACAAAGTACCTAACGGTAGATATGCTTTTCATTTACCAACTTGATAAGCTTACCTTGCACCTGTCCATGATCCCAAGCAGCCAAGCAGCCAAGCATCAGCCAAGCACGGGGGCCACCACGGCGTCCCAGGCCACCATCAGCGCCTGCAGCTCTGCAGGGCAATGGCCCGCAGCCAGCATCCTCTTGGAGCTGATGAAGCAACAGGAGGCGGGCGACCGTGGTGAAGGCGGAAAGTTGACCATTAAATGTGGTGGTTAATAGTGGTTAACAATGGTTTACACTGGTTTTTAACATGGGGAACAATAAGCAATAATAGGGGATATACCAATTGTAACACTGGTTGATGATGGTTGCTGATGGTTGATGGTGGTTAAGAAATGTTAATAGTGGTAGATGATGTTGGAAATCCACCAACAATGCTTTACCAACTGACGTGTTGGCTATTATTAACAAGATTGAACAAGGAATCCTAAGGAATCAGGTGATTAACCAATGTTAGAAGTGGTTCATAGTTGTTAATAATGGTTCCCAATGGTTCATAATGGTAAACGTCCCAAAAAAATGTTTCTTGGAATAGAGGACCCCCTAAAAATGGTTGATTGGTGGTTAACAATGGTTAACACTGGATACTAGCAAGGGGAATAATAATAAATAATAGAAGATACACCAACTGGAATGATGATTGGTGATGGTTGATGATGGCTGATGTGGTTGACGATGGTTGGTGAATGAACATGAATGATGGTGAACAAGCATAATTAAGAACCAACAAATGGTGGGTTCTTAAAATGCAGGACCCCCCGCAAATGATAGGTTTATTTCCTATAAATGGTTAAAAGAGGATGATTTGGGGGTACCTCTATTACTTGTGAAACATCCTCTTATATATGGGTTATATCAAATTCAGGTCATCACCAAATGTTCACTGGATTTGATGGGTTGATCTGATTCAGAAGAGCATTACCCTGGTGAACCTGAGCAGCATGAACCTGGACCTCCCATATTTCAAGCTTATTTGGTTGGTGGTTTCAACCATTTTTTATTTTCACTCGTAGTTGTTAACAAATGGTTGGTTGACTAATATTTTCCATAGGGGTTGAAACCACCAACCAGTTATACAAGCTGATTCAGAATTAGCGAACTTGCTGGAGTCTGAATCCAATTCGAAGAAAAGGTCATGATGAAATCCGAAGTAAATCAAACTAACCTATCTATAACATATATATATATATATATATGTTCAGATTCAGAGACAGAATCAAATTCCTTTGTCAATTCAATCCCAACTGATCCATAGATTGGTTGTACCCCATCGGCTTGCTGGATCGCCAGCAGGTCACTCCTGATGTGATCAGCTTCTTGGGCAGTGGTCGACCTGGGAGATGATGGGTGTTTAATGTTTTCATCAGTTGGTTAATCTGATGTTAATGAAAACATTAAATGATCAGTTGATGTTAGCTGATACCATTAATCAGTTGGTTCAACCAACTAGTTAGTTAACATCAGGTCGGTTGATGTTAGCTGATTCCTTTCCTGATGTTTCATCTATGTTTCAACCATTGGGAATCAGTTGAGAAGAATATAAGCTACATTAGCTGGGTTAATTGTGGTGCATTCAATTGTGATGGACATGAATGATCGACCTCTACGTTTCATCGGTGGTTGGCAATGGTTCATGAGTGGTTAAGTGCGGCTGATACCTGTTGGGAATTAGTTGCAAAGCTGGTTTTAAATGGGAATCCGTTGCTAGGAAAGTCATCTAGATATGAGATCATCCAGCCTGCGATCTGTTTGATTGCCAGAGGGTATTTGATAGCCCCCAGCACCAGCGGTTGTAGGTATAAACCACAAATAACTTCATCAAATATACATCATATTTAGCAGCAATGCTTTGCTATTGTTGCGGTTCTCGTTGTATTGTTGCTGCGTTCTGTTGAGTTTTCCAGATAAAGAGAGTGAGAGAGTGAGGGGGGGCAAGGATCTTCCCATTGAAATTGGTTAATAAATAGTCTCACTAGCATCAACAGACGAAATGCTGCTATGGACTTGTCGGCAACGTTGTCAGCTGATTTCATGAAAAGCTGAAGACTGATGCTGCAAAAATTGAGATTCTGACTCAATTTCATGATTTACTGATTTACCGTACTGTCCATACTTGGCAATCTCTAAATAGGTTTGAATTCCATGGCTGTTGCACCGGAATCTAACAACAGGCAAGAATTACACATGACACGCTCTTTCTCTGAGTTGTCAAAACAAGTACACCTGAAATTCCCATATTGTTCCCAACGAACACACATCCAACATCTACATGTAGCTACTGCAGAAAGCAACCAGTTCGGCCCAAAATCAAGACTACCCTTGTATCCACAATAAATCATCCACCTCTCATTTGAGATCACTATGAACTAACCCAGCTAAAACATGCACAACAATATCAGCTCATGAACCAACCCACTTAACACATAAGATCACAGCAACATGGCAGCACCATGCTGCGACCGCGCGCGGCACGACTCAGACAGGTTACAACTCTCTCCTCTCAGCCTGCGACCGCGCAGCTGAGACCCCAGAAGCGCTGTCAGTGCCCCAGTCGCGGCGGATCGATTCCGTGCTGGCCATGGTGGCAGGCGCTTAAAGCCATGATGTGGCCATGGTGGCAGCGGAAATAGAATCCAGATATGGTGGTTTCTCACTGGCGGCTTACCATCCAAGAGTTTAACCATTGATAGTATCAAAGGTCCAAGCATTTTGACTGGGAAGCCCGGTCTTTTTTGACACCACCATGTGCGGTGTGTGAGGTGTATGTGTTTGACATTAAAGTCCTAAACGAGCAGGAAACATTGGATTCTTCTGTAGCAAGCATCCGTCTTCGCACGCATGACTCATGGCCTCAAAGCTTACCATAGATTCTTCACAGGTCAATCGGTGACCAAAGAAAATTCACCTGCTTATCCCGATGACCAGCTGGGGAGCCCTCAAGCAATGACCAGACCTACAGAGCTACAAACCCTATCCTGTTGAGATGATGTGGGGACATGGCTGTGGGTCAAAACCCTGTACCCCTGGTTCCCCTATCATTAACCATTGTCTTCCCTATCATTACTGGTCATTATCCCCCATTATTGGTTGGTTAATATTGACCCATAGCCACCTGGTTGCAGCGAATCTCCGCAAGGTCATGTATGGCACGCATGCGCTCCGCGAGCATCACTCCGGATCAGACGAGTCTGGCACTTGGAGTTGTGATAAGCCTTTCTGGATGCCCTGGTGAAGTGGGGAGTCTGCACAGCTGAAAGGGAACGCACATGAGCCGTTGAGGATGTGGGGGAAGGGATGATAAGAGGAACTTTTTTTGAATCACTAAATTTGTTCTTCAATCGTTGATGATATCCAACCATACATTGGATATACAGACCTCTACAGGCTGATAAGAGGTGTTTGATGATTCATTTCCAATCCTTCAAGAGAACAGTTTCACATTCATCCAGTGAGTGGTTTGAAAACGTTTTATTTGACTTCAATGTTTGCTGGGCAGATATACACATATCTTGGATTTGAGTATGGGGTACATGTTTCTATATCAATAGGGCAATACGGTATCTCAACCACATTTGGTACAAATCGGAATTCCATACATTGGAGGTGTTCACCAGCGAGCCTCCCATTTACATGGGAATGCAACATCCAAATTCTACCATTTCTAGTACAAGTAGAAACGGATCTCAGAACCTCAGAGTACATCGCATGCCCATTCCCACATGTACATATTTGTATGTAGATAGATAGATAGATAGATAGATAGATAGATAGATAGATAGATAGATAGATAGATAGATAGATAAATCAATATCTCTACATGTCCCAGTTCCCACATGCGTGGACCCTTGCGTTATGTGCGGACGACTGAAGATAGGGCAAGTGGGTGGCTGGACCGCTATCCCATTTTGGTTTGTTGGTTGTTTGCTCTTGCTTCTCCTCAAAACCTTTGCGGGATACCCTCGTTGCACATCCGGCTTGAAGAATCATGGAATCCTAGGTCAACAATAGACTGTACAACACACCGCATGGCGTGAAGAAGGGTAAAGAAATGTAAATAATCAATTGTCTAGTTTGATGTTGGTAATTTTGAAATGTGGATCTCACATTGCATTGATATTAAGGATTCACATGCTGTGGATTCACATCGCTGTGTCTCTATGAGTGTTGTTGTGAGCCGAAATGGTGTTGCGATGTGCTGCGGCAACTCAGATGGCTATCTGATGCAACCGATGAAGTGATTTCATGACGATCAAACCAATCACCAACCAACCATCAACCACCAATCAACCAACAGTTGACCATCAATCTCCAACTATTTCAAGATTTCGGAGATGCTTCGTATAGTTTCCTATCGCTCTTCATATTGCTAGTTCCCAACCCAAGTCGAAGCATGCCGAAGCCCAATGAGTATCATATTGACAGTGTTATGTTCAGTATATCATATCAGTACATAGCAGGGTCAACAATCGTTGCAGAATGGTGGGATGTGATGGTTGGTATCATTGACTATCATCATTCACCACCACGAGGTATCATAATTAGCTTCTTAACCATCATTAGTCGTCAGTGACCATCATTTGCCATGATTCACCAGGGCTTGCCATCATCATTCACCATCATTAGCCATTGAGATAAACCATTTGGATGAAAGTGATTGGTCGACAACCCAGGGGGTTGTCAAGGACATTCAACAAACCGAGTGCGAATAGTTCATCATCTAGTGCTAATCCTAGTGACCATCACAAGTCAGCTTGTTATTCATGCTAACTGCCAGTCAGCTTGTCAACCTAGTGCTAATTATCCATCGTCTAGTGCTAATTTGTGCTATGTTAGCACTAGGTTGATCATTCAACCAACCTTAGCCATCGTTACCCATCATCAATCATGATCATTCGCCATCATTAGCCACACAATTTCACCATCATCAACCATCATCAACCATCATCAACCATCATCAACCATCATCATTCACCCTCTTTAGCCATGAAAATTCACTATCCGTCCTCATCCAGTACTAACCCATCATCAGCCACTTGGTTGGTCAATCAGGTTTCAGCACCTTGATGAGCGCCGTGTCACGTTCCGGCGAGTGGCAGCTGGTGTCAGGGAGGCCCAACTGTGGCTGTGCATGGTGAATGAAAGTGGCTCAGTGTGGTTCATAGTTGTTATTAGGGACCAAGGGATAGCAAGTAGTCATAGTTGTTAGTGAAATTGGATTAGTGATTAGGTAATGGTCTATCATAGTTGATCAGTGGCGATGTGTGGTTGATTAGTTGTTGGTTATGGTTGATGGGTGGTGAATTGTGGTTGATTGGTGCTTACTTACTTGCTGACCACTACTCTGAACTACTATCAAAAACTGTCATTGCATGTAAAACTTACCCGTTGATGTTTAATTGACTTAATTGCTAGGTAGTTGAAGGGTTAACAAGGGTCAATTGTATGATGAAACATGATTGATTATTGGTTGGTATAGTGGTTCTCAAAATTTGTGCGACCATGCAATGATTGATGATAGGCAATAGTCGGAATAGTGCTTCAGAAATGGCGCACACTTTTCCAAGAAGCGCAACTTTTCAAAAACAAAGGATAAATCACAACCCGTACCCGTAAGAAATCCCTTATTAACCGTTTGTAGTAACAAACCGACCATTTTTTAGGATTCCCTGTTTTAAGAAACCACGATGTGGTTAGATTTTTCTTAACAAATAGTATCAATCAACAGCTGTTGAATCTGACCATTTCCCCAAGCAGCTTCCTGTGGCCAGTTCTTGATGCCTAGTATGACTAGTGGATTGGATGCTAAAGAGCAGGAGGGTTTTGTAGCAATGTTCTACAAATATGGCTGTGGGTCAAAACCCTGTACCCCTGGTTCCCCCATCATTAATCATTGTTTTCCCTATGACTGTTGGCTAGAACCCCCTATTATTGGTTGGTTAATATTGACCCATGGCCCATAGCCATATAGTTGGCACATACCCTGTAATTAACCATTCTGAACCATCATTATAGCATTCATATAGCTTAATCTGTCCCATATACCACAGAGATATCTTTGTGGACAGAATCTCTGCCAAGTCAACCCTGCAGAACCTGAGAGCGTCGTTCTGAGGATCCACTTGCTCTCCGACATGCATCAGCTGAAGGTGACCCCTGGGGTAAACTGAGGTGCTGACGGAGGTTGATTACCAGATCGTGGTGCATCACCAGGGGGTTCTACTGCAATAGTTGATGATCATGGTGATGATCACTAATCAACTATCAATCATCAGCAACAACCATGGTCAACCAGGGGGTTCTACTGATGATCATGGCTAATCATGGTTGTTACTGCTGATTGATAGTTGATTAGTGGAATAGTTGATGATCATGGTTGATGCACCAGGGAAACTATATAACTATTCCTGGGAGTAACAACCATCTGTAGTTTTCGTGGTGATTATCTAATGATTGATGATAGATGATGATAGTTCATCACCAGGCGGTTCTAATGTTTGACAAGGGTTTGTCCATAACCACCCGGTGGTACATCCTAGCCATCCAAATTTATGGATGTTATTAATAGGGAAACATCCACTTTCACACTGGTTTTGGACAAGGCCACTCTCGTCGTGGTTGTTTGTTCTGAATCATTTTATTTGATCAATGCCTTACAATATTCACAGATTTAGAAAGATAACAAAATATACATACATATTAAATGCAGAAAAAACATCCTACCAGAAATCCGTGCAACCACAATGTTATCTTACTATATTCCACTGCCAACTTCCCAGCAGGTACCTTCATTCATGCAAGGAACGGCAGCTGGAATTTCCTCCCTTTTCGTTGGCGTTGCTGTTGATGAAATAAAACAACCATATGGCTATTGCTCACTAAAAATAGACTCAAAGATGGCTGGATGACCATTCCAACTGTTGGATGAAACCATGATGAAATCCTGGAACCATGAGAATTGACGACCACAACACTAAACTAGCAATAAACTCAAAGATGGCATCAACCATGATCATCAACTATGATCATCAACCATGGCATCAACCTATGTTGGATGACCATTTGGCCACCCTTGGACCCGTGGTCATCATGGGATGCTCAGCGTGGTCAGCCCCCAAGAGAGCCACTGCAGCCGCTGGCGCAGGTGCCGAAGGATCCCGTGTGCTACAGCGTGACCATGGGGGCCTGCGAGAAGGCGCGTGACCTGCTCTTCCAGCAGGACTCGACCGGTGGGTGTGACGGGTGAAAGATGAAGATTGGTCTTTAATAATGGTTGATAATAGTGGTTGTTTAATACTAGAGGTTAATGGTTAATGGTTGAATAATGGTTAATGGTTAATAATAATCTTCAACAACCAGGGTGTAGGGTTAATGTTAATAATAGTGGTTGTTTAATAATGGTTAATGGTTAAAGCTTTAAGCAACCCATAATGGCTGGTTACTGGTGAACAATAGGGGATTAATGTGTTGGGTCTTACTGGCTGTGTAGAAGATGAATCCTGGAAGCACGACTTTTATGTTGGGTGTGCTGGAAGCACGACTTGGAAGCACGACTGATGGTAGTAAGGTTAAACATAAAACGATGAAGAACCGATAGATCAATAGCGTAGGCAGTAAGATTAATCATCAAGGGGTTGAAAAAGAATAGATCGATAGGGTATAAACATGTATCAACAAAAGGGTATATTGATGACAATTGATAGGGTATAAACATTCATGGTAGTAAGATGTTTTGTGGCATAAACAAAGCTAAACAATAGGGTAGTAAGATTATTTATAACAAACAATGGGGTATAAAAACGATCAACTGGGTATAGCAACCACGACAAGGGGGGTTATACAAGTAGCAATGGGATATAGCAATCATAATAAAAGGTGTAAGCAACTAGACTGCCAGTAGAACCAACAATAATTGAGCTAGAATTTGAATATGAGTATGTAGTTGGTGGGAGAACCACATGGTGGAAAGGCCCAAAGATTATGTACAATTTGTCCCCGTACTGTACAGGCTGCGTGTGTATCTGGCAGATATTGTTTTCACATTGTGCATACGGTCTTCATATTATGTTTGCAATATAAGGACAGGACACTTGCTGAGTTTCAAATTGATGCAAATCGGTATACAGTATATGTACTTGTTGATATGTGTTTGACATGTGCATGAGTCGATTGTCTTTGTTATGAAGGATGCATTTAAGTAACCAGGACATATTTTGCATTTCATGTCTGAAGTATATGTGCACAGGTACAGGTTGACAATGCACAAGGAATACTCTTCAACACAAAATCCTTTCATTACTCATGTTGCTCTTGATTTTGCGGGAATGGAGGGTCACTATGTACATTTGTCAGTTTTTTCCACTTGGTTTTGCCTCCCGCTACAATATGGTTTATTCACTTGTTTTTTTTTTATCCGTATCTCCTTTTGAAATTGATATTATTAATACAATTGATATGATATCCTCTCATATTTATCACTGCTTTCAACCCATGATCGACTAGGGTCACTGGAGTGAGGCAAGCGAATGGTTGTTGGCTTTGGACTTATTCGAGGCCGTTGGGTGCGGGAGCAGGTTCCAAGGAACAGATACTTTGGAGTATGGTATCCGAATGTGTTTGATGTTGGTTCAACATGGTGGTTCATAAATAGAAGGTTGATTCTGTAAATGATAGTGTTTGATGATGTCGGTTCATTGTGATGGCCAATAGATGGTTGATTATAGTGTTTGATGTTGGTGTATAATGATGGTTACACTCTGGTAGTCCAACATGGCAATGAACATTTTCTTTTTTTTATAGGAAACCTGGGAAACCAGCTATAAATGGTTATTTTCCTTGCCAGGTTAGTTTGTCCAAGGTCAATAGATTGAGATGGTTGATTCTATTTTCTTATGTTGGTTCATAGCCGTAGTCGATAATGGGTCATTCTGGGTGATTTATTATGCAGGTTCGACCTGCAACAGCCAAACTATGAAACTTGGAAATACTTGGGGACTCTGACCAACCGCCATGTTTTCACTGTGCTGAATTGTGCACTGTCAGGGAAAGCTACCAGACAGAAGGTGTGAAACAAGCAGCATTCGTTTTTTGCTTGTGGAGGATATTTATACCAAAGGCGGCGGACTGGCTAGATTTCTAGACACTTGGTGCATATGCGTGCCTAAGCAACTTACCTGATCAGTGTTATTTAGAATTGCTAACAGAGTGGAACTAAGAGTTGCATTGTATTATCAACGTAAGAACGTGATCAAATGTATTTCCACAACAGAAGCTGCTGCTGCTGAAACTGAATCAATTGGATAACTCGTCGTTCCATGCTTGCATTGACTCAATTCCTACATGTTCGTATTTTATAGACTAAACTAATTAAATTACATCATACATATAGGCCGGAAAACATATTGAAATAAATAAATATATATATATATATTTATTTATATTCAAATATATTTAAATAAATATATATATATATAAATATATATACAGGCCGGAAAACATGGGCATCGGAGCATTGTTTCCAGTTGTTGATCAGATGCTACAGCTTGGCACGCTACTACCCTAGTGATATGGCCATGGGTCAATCTCAACCATCCCGAAAACAATCAACCAATGGTTAACTAGCTGATTCATGGGTCATAATAAGCAACCATTTTAGGGGATATACCAGATATGTATCGTGATTGGGTGATATCAGCCGACCAATAAATTGGTAGAGAACCATCCCAACAAGAACTAGTGACTGGTCATTTAGGGGATCTTCACCAGGGAAACAGGGTCCCACAGCCATATTGTGACTGATATCACCAGTTTAAGTGGGAAAGCCCTACTCACCCTATGGAAATATCCGAGACAACCCCGGAAACTGTTCACGCCACAGGCCATGCATCAGCAACGTCTACATCGAGATGTGGTGAGCTATGGCAATGCTATGTGTGTTGGAATCCTAGCGGAGAGCCAGGCACGATGATGGCACTTTAAATGTCAGGAGTCAGAAACATCTATTTGTTTTTTCTTAAATAGGGAACCCCAAAAAATGATTAATATTGGATGATTTGGGGGGGTCCCCTATTTTGAGAAATACCAATTTACTGAGTACATTTCATGGTTTGTGGTAGTAAGCTGGAAGAATACACCTACAAAGTTGGCCCCCAGCAGTGTGATAAGTGGGGTTATAAAAACTGATAACTGGTAGAAGATGCCCCAGCTGAGCGAGTAATCAACTTAGAGCTGGTGGCCCGGGGCCCATCTTGTAGTTATAAGTGAGAAGCAGTAAACAGCTTGAACTAATCCAATAAGTATTGAATGTAACAGCTTTTTGGTTTCATTTCACTAGTCAAACCTAAAATGACTGCGATGAGCAACAAAAATTGTCTTTGAACGTTTGTGCCCCGAGGTTTGTTTGCAGAAAATGCCATCAGCATAAGGTTGTTCCCTGCGGTTCCAATGGTGTTGCTAATGCTTGCCACGGCTTTGCTGGGTATGGGTACATCCAACATAGAAGCGGGTGAGGACATAAAGCAGCAAGCAGCTTGGCTCGAAATGCTTGGCAATGGTTTTCAATGGTTGGCAACATCTAATGTTGGATATGATTGTGAATGCCAAGCTGGTAATGGTGAATGTTTCGTAATACCGAAGACTGGCTAATCACCGTTGCTGAAACAAAACCGATACCAATAGTTCTATGGATTCAGCTGCCACTTAAGCGGCTGGGGTGCCACTGGGTGGGTTTTTGGCATTCTGCAGACTGCTGTTCACCTTACGATGCACAAAAGCTTGGCTTGACATGTGGTGGATTCTCAAAATAAGGGACCTCCAAGATGGTTGGCTTAGTATAATGAACGGTTCACATAAAGGATGATAAATGAGGTTTTCCCTGTTTTGACAACCCCCAGTGGAAGTGTCCCTATTTGGAGACCCATGTCTTATAACGGTGACAACCACCGGGTCACCACCAGCAACCACCAGCAACCACCAGCAACCTCCAACCATCTCAGCCGGCCGAGCTGGTAAGGCCATGAGCAAAGCGGGTTCATGGCAGGGCGCCTTGCACTTGATCTGCCAGATGCAGCGGGAGGCAAGTGCTGACAGCGGTGACGGGGGAGTCCTTTTTTGCCATGGTGGATCCATGATCAGTTGGTAGTTTTGTAATCATGGATCCAACTATCAACCATGGTTGGTTCCACTACCACCACTGATCATAACTATCAATCATGATCATGGATCCATGATCAGTTGGTAGTTTTATAATCTAGTGGTTGGTTCCAAACACTTTTATCATGGTTGTTTGCAATGCTTCATGGTGGAACTTCCCAAAAACTGATCATGGATCCACCATGATATTGGCGGATCAGCCATAGTTGATGGTTGACAATGGGTTGTAATGGTGGATCTTCCCAAAGAAAGTACCAGCTACAGCTATAACAGCTAAATCTACTTAGTGGTTTCAAACATTTAGTTCATTTTTCCCGCATATTTAGGATGGTTGATTGACAACCATATGTTTTAAGTACAGTAATAGGAATTGAAACCACCAACCAGACAACAGCCATGGCACCAGTTGAAACAGCTAGAGCCATAGCTGAAGCTTTCAGCCACGTGACCGCAGGCGATTGAATTGGACACCGTGGTCTGCAACAGCTGTTTGGGTGCCTGCGCCAATGCAGCGCGTTGGCAGGACAGGTCATGATGAGATGGGATGCTCTTGGGAGATCAGCCTGGTGGAACAAGAGATGAATGACTACTGAAGATCAGAATATGGTGGTTTCTCAAAGTTAAGGACCCCCAAAAGTGCATGGTTTCTTACCATAAATGGTTAATCTTGGCTGATTTGGGGGTGCGCTTATCTTGAAAAACCACCATGTGAATGTACACTTCGGTGATTCAGCACAGCAATGTCAAATCACCATTCCAAGTAGGTAGACTACAAATGTTGGACTACCCATACTACTTTTGAAGATGGTATACCCTGAAGGAAGCTAACAAAGTTTGAAAGCTTCGTTAGGGAAACCTGCTGGTGGATTTTGCACTTCCAAGTTGAGTTGTCACAGCGTGTGTGTTTCTACTTGCATTGCAGACATGTATGAACTACATAATATGTGTATATGTATAATCACTTTTATGTGATCACATATATGTAGTAACGTATTTGTAATCATGTATATCCCCATATGTGTACATATATATATATACACACACGTGCATTCCGTATGCTGCATACATGCTGCACGCCTAGAGAGATACAGAGCGAAACATATCACATGTGCAGGCAACTGTTTGCCAATTTTGCTAGCTAGGATCTGGCCAGTTTTTGATGTGTATTCAGGTTAGGCAAGGGGTGACAACTACATGTTATATGTACATTATTATGTTCATGATGTGCGTACGTTCTATTCCCTCCATCTTGCACTCGAAAGTATGTAAAGTAAATATAAACATATGTGTGACATAATAATGATCAACACGAATGGTTTAACAATAATCGATATTGACTGTTAAATGTTTTCATGAACCATTATGCAGACACTGAATGTTGTACTTTGAGTCAAATCCTGACGCCCCAGCTGTGAACATCCACGAAATGACCAAGCTAGTCGAACTGTTGAGATGTTATGACCTGGGTGGACTAGTTATGACCTAGGTCATGTCAGAACACTTCGAATACCATAGCCAGAACCCAAGAAGGTGGCTAGGTCCTGGCATCCCAGCCGTGAACTTCCACCTTTTGTGGATGGCTGGTTCTGACCTATCCCCTATCTCCCCCGTAGCCCGGCATAGCGTCACTTGCTGGTCCAGGAAGCTTTGGACTTGGTGGCTGCCTGAGAGTGCGACAACCAGCAATGGCTATACAAGCGATAACCAGAAACGGTGGGTCATGTACTGCTTGGTTATATGATGGTTGGTTCAGTGATGCTTGGTTCAGTGATGCTTGGTTGCTAGTGCTGGTTGGTTTTATGATAGTCAAGTGATGCTTGGTTATGTGATGTTTGCATTTGCAATAGTTGATCGCAACATGGTTGGCTAACATTGGTTAGTGACAACATGGTTGGCCAATATCGGGTCATTATCATTCATGATCATTCACCAAAAGAACATTGTTATACAGACTATATATATATACTGATCGGCACCTGTTGGTCAATTTGGGCACCGGAGGATTACGCTGATGAACAAGCAATTGTGACTTGTAAGTAGCTTACTTCACCCTGGCAGGCTGGGCAGCTTTCGGATGCTGCTGAGCTCACATCACCGGCTGCCATTTGGGATTGTCCATCGAACTGTTTAGTACCACCAGACTTGATAAAGGACTAGTAGTGACTAGTCTAATATTTACCATCAACTTCCAAACTGACTAGTCACTACTAGTCACTACTCGTCACTACTTAGGATCACTTTCTATCAATCTAAGCAGTCGTCCTGCTACTTCTTGGTCCCCAAATCTTCATTCGGTCCAGGCACCCCTGGTTCCGCACCACAGGGAACTTGCCGCTCAGCGGTAGCCTTTGCCATGCCGCCGAGTTGCGGGAGATGACCCACCAGAAGCTCAAGAAGACGACTGTCACTTGCTCCTCGGCGCTGCAACCTATGCTGTTTATCAGCAACCAGCGAGGCTTTCTAGATATTTATCATGGTTAGTTATTACTTATGGTTGATAAGTAAATGATAAATATCTAGAAGATGATACTATTTAGTAATATAGTTAGTTATTACTTATGGTTGATGTCAATCATGGTATTGATAAGCTGGTAAATGATGATTGGCCATGGTGGTTTGTAATGATGTTTACAAACGGTGGATGATGGTAAAAACAATGCAAAAGGATGAATTATAGCTCTCATTCAATCATTTGCCGAAAACGTACTGATTAACATTGATGATGATTTCTTATTTGTTTGAGGGGAAATGAAGCTCAAGCATGTTCAAGCATTTCGAGGGTTATGATCCACATTCACCAGCAAGAAGTGGATAACATCAACAACCAAGAATAGCCGACAAAAAACAGCACTTGCTGGCTGACCTTTGGACATACCCAACCCATTAATGAGCTTTGTGACAAGCTGTTCTCATCCTGTAGCAAAACAACTTGTGCAAGGGGCTCCATCATCTTGGTTGTGTCAGGTTCCATTCAATCATTCTTAAGCTCAATCATTTGTTTGGCAAAAACAACAGCGGGAAGTTGACGCTTTGATTTCTGGTTGTTGCTGTGTCCACTGAACATCAACTATACTATTTGTTTCAGTGCTTGAACTCTACTATCTAGTAAGGATGTTGTTTCCACAAGACATCGATTGTTCTGTGCAGAAGTTACACTCTCCTATCTCGCTGTAAATCATGATCCAGGAACTGGCTAACAATCTGAAGCAACAGCAACAACTGGTTGATGGTTGTTAGTTGTCCTCGTGGATCATCAACAAAAGTCAGCTGATTTTCATCAACAATCAACCAAGCTACTGAGTTTGTTGACTCGGCAAGTTCTTTCTGGGTCATCATCGTTGTCATCATCTATGGCAAGCTGATTAGTCATGATGGAAGATGATGGAAGCACCTCCACCACCGAACAGCCCACCACCATTGCCAAATACCACCATCACCTGACTACAGTCGCCCACCTCTCCCAACATTGGCAAGAAGAAGAAGAAGCAGCAGAAGAAGAAGAATAAAAAGAAGAACAACAACAACAATGACAATGACAATGGCAACAGCATCAAGCAAACAACAAGCAGATAACAGCAGCAGCAACAGCAACAGAAGAGCCAATCTGCAAGCCGAACGCTTTGCTGCAAAATGTTGAGGCAATTCTGTGGTTCGCGCACTGGAGGGCGGTGGGGCATTTCTGGCCTGTTTGATGGGGCACAGTCCCAACTTGAGTGTGTCATCTCCAGTCAGTAATTCATGGGTAAAGCCCCAACCCCAACCGCTTCAAAATTGTAATTTTGGGGTAGTGAAATTGCCATGGCACTCTCCACTTCACAACTTTTTGTGCAGTGGATTGAAATTCGGAATCCCTGACTCTTGTCAACTTCTCTCTTGATTTGGTTAAGTACTGTAGCACCATCTCTGGACTGATAAAGAGACAACATATTATGTGCATACTTTACATATTTTACACATGAAAAGATTTATATGCATCTATTCCCTAGAATTGAATTGGTACATTTCTCGTATGGCTTGCTACCAGCCACCAGGCGTCAGCAGCACCCCACTCACAGCTGCCAGGAACATCGCCGAGCGGTCGCAGTCCTCTTACATGACTTTATTGACGAGGAGGGGTCCAGTCCGGAACATGGATTTCAGTCCTGTGACAGCTACGACCTGTATGAATTATTATATACCTTCAATATTGACCATTCGAAAATCCAGTACACAGTTCATGGTAGCTTAAGCATGACCCTAGCACCACGAACAAAACACAAATCTTCTGCACATGTAAGTACAGGACATGAATATGTTTGCTTATTGTGACATTCAACAGCTGGTTAACTTGATATGGTGAGATCTTTACATCATGACGCGGTCCAATTCCTTTGCAAAGCCATATCATCCCTTTTTGGCCATGTGCGTTCACTGGCTTGATGGGAAAATCTAGAAGAAATCCTTGGCCATGTACAGGTACAAACCATCCATTTTGTTGGGTTCCCTACTCCGAGAACCCCCACACTAAGCCCCAAGCCCCAATGGGAGCTCGCGACACAGGAAGTGGAAGAATGTGGGCGGCCAAGCATGTTCAGGACACATCAGAGCGAGTGGTGGTGTTTTTTGTTGGTAGCGCTGGGTCATGGCTGAGCTACAATGGATTTCAGTGGCTCACCATGGTCAATAGTCGTTAATTCATAATGTCAATAATAGAGCTAGAGATGCTGGTGGTAGGGAGTGGTAGTGGTGGTTGTCATCGTGGTGCTAGTCATGGTGGTGCTGCTGCGGTTGCTATCGATCTCAGATTTTTCTTGCTAGTTGCCGTTCTTGCTGATGCGTGCAGTACCTCTTGTTTCTCAAATCACGGATGAACCCCACTTGAGTTACTTATAAACCAAGTTATAACCGCCAGTGGCCCACCTTGTATGACCCATCCTACGCCACCGCGCGCCCTAAGCCCCACCGGAGCCGCCCAAGGACCGCGCGACCCACGCAGATCACTCCGCAGCTCCGGGCATCCATCGCAGAGCGCTTGGAGAGGGCGCTGGACTTTGGAAGGCGCGCGCGGTGCGCGCTGCGCTGCCAGGCTGATCAACCGTATAAGGTGAAGCAACCGCTATAAGCATGGTGAATGTCAACAGATAGCAGTGGGACCATTCAGCTGTACTAGCTGTGGTGCTTGGGGTTGTTCGGTGATGGCATGATGCTTGGGGTTGGTTCACAGGCCAAGGGGTTGGAGACGGTTGGTTGGTCAAGGAGAGATGGTTAGTTGCTTAGCTTGGCTTGGAGGATGGTAAAGGAGTTGATGGTGCATGGGTTGCTGGAAGACGGCGGGTTGAAGGTTGGTTGGATAATTTGTGTGATATTTTATTGGTAATCTTGGACAATTGCAACACATGGTGTCCAAGGATGTTTTGTGAATTAGCCATGGCAGTTGGAACTTTGATTTTGCAGCTTCGACCAGTTTGGCGTTGATGACGAATCATGTTTAAGGGACCAGCCGTGATTATAGCCTCCTACTACTACTACTACTACTACTACTACTACTACTACTACTACTACTAGTACTACTACTTCTACTCCTGCCATCACAACAACTGATGATGGCCTCATGACTATTGGAAGCTGAAGATTCCACTGCCCAAGCGGCACCAAAGCGTTGCAGTTGCTTAGGTTTGAAGCGGTTGGGCACTCAGTGTGTGGCTGATCCAACGTCTACAGCAACCATCCCCCAAACGTCATTAGTATTCATATCACTCACCATTCAGCATTTTTTATCCATTATAAATCATAGTTACCCTACTGAACTAACCGCAGTGAAGCAACTGGGAAGTTATCACTCTGTAGCCCTTGTTTGAGGTACCAGCCATAGGAAAATCTTGGAATCATCGCCGAGGTCGAATCCTCCGCCGATGCTTCAGCTATGCCTGCACCTTAGAGACTGGTGCCTCTTCATGATAGGTTCCTCATGATTAAACATTGGGGAGACCAAGTACTGTACAACCAGCAAGATGGGGAAGAGTGACCTAAGCATTAGGCGTCGTGACCAACTGTAATTATGGGGAATTATGACCTAACCATTGGGGATGTTGACCAACTGTAACCAGCCTTGATTGGATGATGGCTGATGATTGGATATTTTGGGACCAACTAGAACCAATACCAGCTAGGGGGAATAGTGAGCTAGGTAGATATTGATTGATGATGATCATTGCCAAACGAACGGTTAGATGACGGTGCTCGAGGGAAAGTGCCACCAATGAGTCAATGGAGTGACCCCCGCATATCGTGCCGGGTGTCACCAAACACCACCCAGGTGCCTGATCATTTTGATGAATCAAACTTGAATGTTTGTTGATAATGTTAACCCAGGATTAATAAACCGCAGGTTGATCAATTGGGGGTGTTACCATTCTGAACGGAAACCAAGGCTTTTAGGGATACCCCCTATTAATAAACCGAGGGTTTGTTAATCCTGGGTTACCATTAGGAACAACGTTGGAAGCTTAGCCAATTCTGGGTGAAGTCTCAAAGTCTCGTCGATTCTGATGGTGCAACGTGATACACTACCACACCACTCAACTGGGATATATTACAAGTCATATTGAGCCACAGGTTGCATTTCTGAGGCACTTGTTTGTTCCTTGTAACCGCAGCAATGGTTTATCCAATGTATCATGGTTGAAAAATGTTTGAATTGGTTCCTGTGGTAAGTTTTGCGCAATATACCATTTGCATAATCATGGACAATTTGAATGTGATCAAAGAGATCCAAGTGTTGGTACTCAGGATCAATTCCAACAGCCCTCAATACTGGTGGTTCAAGGTGGGCCTCCCGGTTGTAAGTTGGTAAACAAGCCATTTAACATCCATTTCACTGTAGCCATATCTAACATCACTGGCAGCTATCCGGAGTTAAGCCTAGTTATAAGCCAGCTTAGCTAGCTAAGGGGCCTCTCCTTGTATGTTCACACCCCAACAGCATGTTGGTGCCAGTTTTCTATTCATTTTGTGGATGTAAACAGCCAACGGTACGAGGCGTGACCCAAAGCCTTTTGCTGTTGGTTGATGCTTCTCATCCCCTCTCGTGATCCTCTGGAAATCGAACCTCGAAGTAAAACATGGACATGCTCCACAGGGAAAAGCCGGCCATAATGGTGGATGTTGATGGATATTCCAGTTCCAGGGCAGTTTACTACCATTTAACTTCAGGAACATCACTAATAAATATAGTGTAGTATCATGTTCATCCACCATTTTACCCTCGGTAAACTTTGGTTTATTCCGTTGATTTATCACCACGGCTGAGCTCATGCAATGACAGAACTCCAGCAGCCCCCGCAGCGCTGCTCCCAGGAACGAAGGATCCATTTGCGGAGCTGTGCGTCCTGTGGTGGCGATGGTTTCGAAGGAGGGCGTGGGAAGGATCAGATGGGTCGTAACAGCTACTGGCTGGTGGCTTTTATAGGGATTATAACCAGGTTGCTATGGTTATAACCGGTGAGGATGTAACCTGGTTATGAAACATGTTATTAACTGAGATATAACCAGGGTAAAATCATGATTGGTAGTGGGTAGTACTGGTTAAGAATTGATAATAATAGGTAAATACTGGCTAGATCCCCATCATCATCATCATCATCATCATCATCATCATCATCATCATTGTCATCATCCCGACAATCATCATTTACCATCATTCACCAGCTCATTGAACCATCATTACTCATCAGCAACCATCATCAACAATGATGATCAACCTAGATTGGGCACAAATTAAGCATCATCATCATCATCGTCATCATCATCATCATCATCATCATCATCATCATCATCATCATCATCATTGTCATCATCCCGACAATCATCATTTACCATCATTCACCAGCTCATTGAACTATCATTAATCATCAGCAACCATCATCATTAACAATGATGATCAACCTAGATTAGGCACAAATTAAGCATCATCATCATCATCATCATCATCATCACCATCATCACCACAATCATCATTTACCATCCTTCACCAGCTCATTGAACCATCATTACTCATCAGCAACCATCATCATTAACAATGATGATCAACCTAGATTAGGCACAAATTAAGCATCATCATCATCATCATCATCATCATCATCATCATCACCACAATCATCATTTACCATCATTCACCAGCTCATTGAACCATCATTACTCATCAGCAACCATCATCAACAATGATGATCAACCTAGATTAGGTACAAATTAACCATCAGTCATCATTAACTAGCCATCATCAACCATCATTTAGGTCCATGCTCCTGTGGCAAATCCTCCAGGAGTCCTTCGCAAAGCTTCAGCCAAGTCCTACCTGGTCTAGCAAGGAAGCAGAGCAGGTGCGGCCCCGCGCCGCTTGGCGGGGCCCGGCTTCAAGGGAGTGGGGCAGCAGTGAACAATGCAGCATCAAGTGGCTATGGGTCAATAGGAACCTACCAATTTCATAGGGGATAACTGGTAGGTTGGCGATAATATTAACCAACCAATAATTGGGGATAATAACCAGCAACCTATAGGCAAAACAATGCGTAATGATAGTGGCTATGGGTCAATATTAACCAACCAACTAATGGAGGATTTACCAACAAAACTATAGGGAAAACAATGCTTGATGATAGGGGAACCAGGGGTACGGGGTTTTGACCCATAGCCATGTATCGCCAAGTATCAGGTAATGAGTCATTGATTCATCATGTAGAGACTTCCAGATCTATACACCTTTCAGCCCAAGGGCCATCGTTTCATAAAATGAGGGCACTCAGTCCCCCCGATTAGGAATCTTCATGGAGGTTTAAGAACATGATGAGTAAAGCATGTTTTTAGACATTGTTCAACTTCCCCCCAGGTGAGAAACATCATCAGATGATGGCACTGACATTGTTGGTTCAACTTCCCCCAGATGCAAACGTGCTGTGCTTCTCCCTGGTCATGGCATGCTGACCTCCAGTGGGACCCTCGCAACTTCCTGCCACGACTTGGAGGCCCTTGAGGCGTTCCTAGATCCGGCGGACAGCCACCTACGGGAGGAGGTCGCTGGGGTGGCGGACTAGGGAAATGGTGAGGGGAGCGGTTGATTGAGTGGTTGATTTTTGTTGTTGGTTGATTTTTTGGGTTGGGTGATTTTTAAGTTGGTTGATTTTTTGGGAACATTTTTCAAGTTGTTTGATTAGTTCTGAATAGTTTATTTGCTTTGATTTTGTATTCTTCGATTGGTTGATGGTTAATGATGGCTGGTTGATGATGCTTGATCAACGATGTTCAAATGGTTGGTTCAATTGTGTTGGATTTCTCGAAGGTACTGACTTGATGGATGAATCGAATTGATTTGTTTGGTGTTTCAACGAACCGTTATTTCTCGTCGTTGATCTGGTTGGTTCAGGTTCATGAGAGATCATTAGGGCTGATTACTGTTTTAAGTTATAATGATGGATAGCTAGTAGGTGGTTTGAGTCCACACTTTGTTTATTGTTTCCACTTATTGGATGGTTGAAGAGCAAGTACTTTGCTCAGGGGTGTAAAACCCCAACCAGTTTTCAGTGATTGATTGATTGATTGATTGATTGATTGATTGATCGATTGATTGATACCTTTGTACCGGACGATTGATAAGATCGAACCATGGCGTGTCTGATGATTCTGCTGTATTGCTTCAGCATGTGCCAATGGACTCTCTTCCAAATAGGAAGATGATGGTTCCATCATTCTTTATTTGGTCATTGCAATGGGGGTTGGAGGTCCTGAGGTGATGTGGATACGTCCATCAGAGATCATTACTGTATTCCAGTGGACTATTTGCTATCCAGTGAGAGTGCTTCAGTTTGCTGCTTGTGAAATATTCCAATGATGCCAACTGCTAGACCACTTATGCGTGATAATTTGCTTGGGATGCAGGGATGAACCATGGACACCATGCACGCCACACCAGGTACCATGATCAATGACTCTATCAACCACGTGATTTGCCACTTTCATTGCCCAGGTCTTGACCTCTAGTATCAACCATGGTAAATGATAGGTTGACCTATAGTATCCACCATGCTTAACGATCAAACAAAATGTCAACCATGAAGCCTCATTAATTCGTATCAGCCACTGGACCAGTATCAACCAGCTCAACAACCGTTATTACCAGTACCCATCATGAACCGTCGTCAAGTGGCTGGTGGTCTGAAACAGTCATTGCCCCCCACTATTAAGAAATGGTTGCTTGGTTGACAAGCTCATTTTTCACAAGAGTTGAAACCACCAACCAGTGAAGCACTATTGATTATGACTTTGACCAGTTTGGTGGTTTCATGTTTTTTTTTCATTGTTCCTTTTATCTATTAACAAATGGTTGGTTGACTCATATTTGTCACAAGGGTTGAAACCACCAACCAGTTGACTATGACACTATGACCCTTCAACTTCTTCGAACAGACTGCTTGACCCAACCCTGGATCAAGGCTCTCCTTTTCGCAGCTGAGTTGAAGAACTCCTTGCCAGCAGCCTATGCTGATGCGGAGGTGAGATATTGGTTGCTGGTCTGGGGCGGTCAGGGGCACACAAAGCCGGATTTCTATGGGAACTGACGCAGATAGTTGATAATGGAACCATGGAACCGCTGTTAGCAAATGGATGTTCATGGATACAAGATATTTTGTCAACAATCGGTTGATGATATCAGGTGGTTAATAGCCAACTCAGAATGTTTGGTCAATCAACCCAATCAACCCAATCAACCCAATCAACCCATTCACCCAATCAACCCATGTGCATATGTTCAACTGAACTGATAAATGGTGTTGAGCGACTGGACATGTTGAGGGTACATCCACTGACAAGTCCAAATATCCAAGCAAACATGACTGGTTTAAAGTAGCTGGTTGACGAAGTAGCCATCGTTCTGAACATGAATGGATGGATGGATGGATGATGGATGCACATCCAACAGTTGGACTAGTAACTGGATTTTGTGGGATGTGAACGCACGGGGTCCTGACCCTGGCAGCCATATCAGCTGTGCACAACTGACACCTATGAATCCCCCAAGTTCCTACTGTTCCAGCCTAGCTTGGCAAATATGTTCAGGCCTCATGTCAGGATGCGATTCCAAAGGGGGCTGTGTAGTTTTTGGTGACTATTGATTTAATTTGATGTATTCACATTTCACAAGTTTATATACGAGAGTATTATGTGATATTTCATAGATGATCAAATATATAGATCAGTGTACACTAATTAGCTAGTTTGTCCCATTTTCACTTTTCGTTGTGTCCGATTCGATGATCATCATCCTTGTCATCATTAGAGCCCCTAGTTTACAAAAAACGATCCAAAGGTACCCGGGGAAAGCCTGACTTTTCGGTTGCTGAATGACACAGAAGCGACCCCGACTAGATTGATTTTTGCAGAAAAATAACGCAGAAAACCCTTGATTTAACCATCACTCACAGGAATTTCCTTTCATTTCCTATGGCTTCCCTCAGCAGGTGGTTCCATATGGTTCCATCATCAGCGGCTTTGCTGCGCACGACGCTGATGCTGTCGCTGCCTCAGACGTACAGCCAGTTCTCAATGCAAGGGACACAGCACCAGAGCTCCCACTCCACCGTCGTTCAGGATTTCTCCCTGCTCGCTGGGGATACTCCATCCAGACACCTTCAGCAAAGGGTCCGGCTCTTTGCACTGGAGCACAGCAGTTTTTAGATTTTGTTGAGCAGTTTAATTTCAACCAATGGCTGGTCATGTGACCTATTCTTGAGCACTAAACAGATTTCTTGGCGCACAGATTTCTTCAACAGTACAATGGCTGGTCATGTGGCCTATTCTTGAGAACTAAACAGATTTCTTGGCGCACAGATTTCTTCAACAGTACAATGGCTGGTCATGTGGCCTATTCTTGAGAACTAAACAGATTTCTTGGCGCACAGATTTCTTCAACAGTACAATGGCTGGTCATGTGGCCTATTCTTGAGAACTAAACAGATTTCTTGGCGCACAGATTTCTTCAACAGTACAATGGCTGGTCATGTGGCCTATTCTTGAGAACTAAACAGATTTCTTGGCGCACAGATTTCTTCAACAGTACAATGGCTGGTCATGTGGCCTATTCTTGAGAACTAAACAGATTTCTTGGCGCACAGATTTCTTCAACAGTACAATGGCTGGTCATGTGGCCTATTCTTGAGAACTAAACAGATTTCTTGGCGCACAGATTTCTTCAACAGTACAATGGCTGGTCATGTGGCCTATTCTTGAGAACTAAACAGATTTCTTGGCGCACAGATTTCTTCAACAGTACAATGGCTGGTCATGTGGCCTATTCTTGAGAACTAAACAGATTTCTTGGCGCACAGATTTCTTCAACAGTACAATGGCTGGTCATGTGGCCTATTCTTGAGAACTAAACAGATTTCTTGGCGCACAGATTTCTTCAACAGTACAATGGCTGGTCATGTGGCCTATTCTTGAGAACTAAACAGATTTCTTGGCGCACAGATTTCTTCAACAGTACAATGGCTGGTCATGTGGCCTATTCTTGAGAACTAAACAGATTTCTTGGCGCACAGATTTCTTCAACAGTACAATGGCTGGTCATGTGGCCTATTCTTGAGAACTAAACAGATTTCTTGGCGCACAGATTTCTTCAACAGTACAATGGCTGGTCATGTGGCCTATTCTTGAGAACTAAACAGATTTCTTGGCGCACAGATTTCTTCAACAGTACAATGGCTGGTCATGTGGCCTATTCTTGAGAACTAAACAGATTTCTTGGCGCACAGATTTCTTCAACAGTACAATGGCTGGTCATGTGGCCTATTCTTGAGAACTAAACAGATTTCTTGGCGCACAGATTTCTTCAACAGTACAATGGCTGGTCATGTGGCCTATTCTTGAGAACTAAACAGATTTCTTGGCGCACAGATTTCTTCAACAGTACAATGGCTGGTCATGTGGCCTATTCTTGAGAACTAAACAGATTTCTTGGCGCACAGATTTCTTCAACAGTACAATGGCTGGTCATGTGGCCTATTCTTGAGAACTAAACAGATTTCTTGGCGCACAGATTTCTTCAACAGTACAATGGCTGGTCATGTGGCCTATTCTTGAGAACTAAACAGATTTCTTGGCGCACAGATTTCTTCAACAGTACAATGGCTGGTCATGTGGCCTATTCTTGAGAACTAAACAGATTTCTTGGCGCACAGATTTCTTCAACAGTACAATGGCTGGTCATGTGGCCTATTCTTGAGAACTAAACAGATTTCTTGGCGCACAGATTTCTTCAACAGTACAATGGCTGGTCATGTGGCCTATTCTTGAGAACTAAACAGATTTCTTGGCGCACAGATTTCTTCAACAGTACAATGGCTGGTCATGTGGCCTATTCTTGAGAACTAAACAGATTTCTTGGCGCACAGATTTCTTCAACAGTACAATGGCTGGTCATGTGGCCTATTCTTGAGAACTAAACAGATTTCTTGGCGCACAGATTTCTTCAACAGTACAATGGCTGGTCATGTGGCCTATTCTTGAGAACTAAACAGATTTCTTGGCGCACAGATTTCTTCAACAGTACAATGGCTGGTCATGTGGCCTATTCTTGAGAACTAAACAGATTTCTTGGCGCACAGATTTCTTCAACAGTACAATGGCTGGTCATGTGGCCTATTCTTGAGAACTAAACAGATTTCTTGGCGCACAGATTTCTTCAACAGTACAATGGCTGGTCATGTGGCCTATTCTTGAGAACTAAACAGATTTCTTGGCGCACAGATTTCTTCAACAGTACAATGGCTGGTCATGTGGCCTATTCTTGAGAACTAAACAGATTTCTTGGCGCACAGATTTCTTCAACAGTACAATGGCTGGTCATGTGGCCTATTCTTGAGAACTAAACAGATTTCTTGGCGCACAGATTTCTTCAACAGTACAATGGCTGGTCATGTGGCCTATTCTTGAGAACTAAACAGATTTCTTGGCGCACAGATTTCTTCAACAGTACAATGGCTGGTCATGTGGCCTATTCTTGAGAACTAAACAGATTTCTTGGCGCACAGATTTCTTCAACAGTACAATGGCTGGTCATGTGGCCTATTCTTGAGAACTAAACAGATTTCTTGGCGCACAGATTTCTTCAACAGTACAATGGCTGGTCATGTGGCCTATTCTTGAGAACTAAACAGATTTCTTGGCGCACAGATTTCTTCAACAGTACAATGGCTGGTCATGTGGCCTATTCTTGAGAACTAAACAGATTTCTTGGCGCACAGATTTCTTCAACAGTACAATGGCTGGTCATGTGGCCTATTCTTGAGAACTAAACAGATTTCTTGGCGCACAGATTTCTTCAACAGTACAATGGCTGGTCATGTGGCCTATTCTTGAGAACTAAACAGATTTCTTGGCGCACAGATTTCTTCAACAGTACAATGGCTGGTCATGTGGCCTATTCTTGAGAACTAAACAGATTTCTTGGCGCACAGATTTCTTCAACAGTACAATGGCTGGTCATGTGGCCTATTCTTGAGAACTAAACAGATTTCTTGGCGCACAGATTTCTTCAACAGTACAATGGCTGGTCATGTGGCCTATTCTTGAGAACTAAACAGATTTCTTGGCGCACAGATTTCTTCAACAGTACAATGGCTGGTCATGTGGCCTATTCTTGAGAACTAAACAGATTTCTTGGCGCACAGATTTCTTCAACAGTACAATGGCTGGTCATGTGGCCTATTCTTGAGAACTAAACAGATTTCTTGGCGCACAGATTTCTTCAACAGTACAATGGCTGGTCATGTGGCCTATTCTTGAGAACTAAACAGATTTCTTGGCGCACAGATTTCTTCAACAGTACAATGGCTGGTCATGTGGCCTATTCTTGAGAACTAAACAGATTTCTTGGCGCACAGATTTCTTCAACAGTACAATGGCTGGTCATGTGGCCTATTCTTGAGAACTAAACAGATTTCTTGGCGCACAGATTTCTTCAACAGTACAATGGCTGGTCATGTGGCCTATTCTTGAGAACTAAACAGATTTCTTGGCGCACAGATTTCTTCAACAGTACAATGGCTGGTCATGTGGCCTATTCTTGAGAACTAAACAGATTTCTTGGAGCACAGATTTCTTCAACAGTTCAATGGCTGGTCACTGGTCATGTGACCTATTCTTGAACAACTTGGATCGCCTACAAAGGTCAATATTTGGTATCCAACAGTCACTCTCTGGTACATCCAGCTGGGCAGTGGCTAGCTGCTCGTTTGAAGACCTGAGCTGTGGCTCGCAACCGCATTCATGGAAGATTGTCATTCATCAACTATGAATCAACCATTGATCAAACCATTATCATCATCATTTACCATCGGGGTTACCATGGTTAATCACCATTATTTTTGCAAATCATTACCGTGAATCCACCATTATGTACCATGAAGATCTTCTCCACGGCAACCCTGGGTTTGACCATCACTGGTTGATTTTCCATTGCCAGGGCCTACCACAGCCAGCCACCTCGCAGCATCAGCCCTGGCACCAAGATCCTGATTGAGTGGCGGACACGGTTGGAAGCTGAGAGAGCACATGTGCCACCCAGTGGTTCAGCGGAGCATCAATCCACGTGGATCAAGGAGAGGGTCCCCTAGTCCTTAGCGATCCGTTGGTTTTTGAGAAGGCTTATCTAGGGCAACTGCCAGTTGTGGTAAAAATAGCTGTAGTTAATGGCTGATCAACCAAGTTGTAACTAGGAGGCCCAACCTGAATCGAAAATGGATAGTGATTTGTAGGGAGCCAACCAACCATGCGTCCAGCCATACAACCAACCAACTCAACCAACTCAATCTATCCAGTAAACTGATCCTTGCCAAGCATCCAGTCATCTTGTCAAAGCTTTCGCAGCGTAAACAACGAGGCTATTGAATGACGGCTACGAGGTTTCTGCCATTGGCTTGGGCGGCCGGGTGCGCGCCTCAGCATTTGTGCAGAGCACCCCATGGTGGGTGGATTGCTGCATATCACACGAGGTTTACTGTCTGTGTTTGGATATTTGATGAAATAGAAGTTTTTGTTGTTCTCTCTCTCTCTCTCCTGCACAGCACATGTGTGTGAGTGTGTATGTGTAGGTTTCTATAGATTGATTCATTATAATATAAATGTAGATACATACTGATTTCTGAGCTGTTTTTGCACGTAGAGCTGTGTTGAAATCTGACCTCCAAATAGTTCACCAACTTGCACCGTGTCCGACCTCACCTGACCCACACGCCATGCGTGGACTGACAGATTCCGGTGCTGACTCTGCACTGGGGTCCGGAAGGGTCGCGAACTGCAGATGCGTGGCTCTCAGCCTGGGGTTGGCCTTGCTGCCGGCATCACTGCTACCTGCGCATTGGGATCTTGGGGGTTCATGAATATCATTGGAGCTGCATTATCATCATCATCATCATCCTCCTCCTCCTCCTCATCATCATCATCATCATCATCATCATCATCATCATCATCCTCATCATTCTTGACCATTCATTTTGGTCCTGTATCCCTATAACTGTTGGTGATTCACAAACGAGCCCACCATGGACCATGAATGAGTCCATTCTTCACTAACACCTAGCTATTCATCGGCAGCTCGCCATCGGCAATCGCCTGGGCATTTACAAGAGCCAACTGCTACGGGAGCATCTGGGGCTGGTCGCTGGTGGGGCTGGGCTTGGCTGAGCTGAAGGGCCCCCAGAAGTGACCGGTGGAACGAGGCTTGTCCCATGAGAGTTGCTGATGCTTGGAGCTACTGCGTTCAGGGGGTTCTCACAGGGGGTTGCACCGCAGGGTTTGATATCGCCCTTGGAATTGCAACATGCAGCACACAAGGGGGTTGTCACCGATTGCTTGGAGCCAATTTGGTCAACTGAAGTTGAACTCAACAAAATGAGTATGACCATAGTTCGTAAACATACATGAAGGGCAAGGAAATCAAACACCACTCAAGATATACAGTATATATATATATATAAGCTGGGTGGATTACAGCTTTGAACTTAGCTTTTTAGTATTTTGGACATGATTGATTTACCAAATATAGCCACTAAAAGTTAAACTTTTAGCAAGGGATCTAGTTCAGCCAGCAGGTAGCCATCATCAGCAATGCTTTGTTGTCGTTGCTTGGTAAGTTATGCCATATACACTGGATTTTTTGTTCACACTTGATTTTTCGATGAAGATGACTGGCTTGGAGCGCAATAGATCTCTGATTGACTCTGTTGGCTGTGGGCGATGAAAACCATTGGGGGGTACCCAGGTGCGTTTATAAACATTTGAGTCCCTGACTTATCAATGAATGGGTGATCCCCATGAAGAGAGATGATTCCCTACAAGAAATACCACTTTCTGCATCGAACGGCTTCATCCTGGGTAGATATCAAAGGTTTTTAACCACCACGAGTCAACATGCTCAACTATTCATAGTGGTTGACTACTCATATATGATAATGACTAGATCTGGGTCAAGCACTAGGAATTACTCACCAAGATTAACTCATCTTCTAGTCATCGTCAACCATTATTGACCAAAATTTGCCACTGACCAATGACCAATAATAACTGGCTGGGTTACAGCCACACACCGCTTGATTTTTCCTGTGTTTTGGGATTAGATGTATGAATACCACATGTGCAAGGAGTTGTACATGCACCAAAGCCATCCAAGTTTTCGGGGATCTTTCAATAGCCAAGATCACCAATCAAATATACCACCATGGACTCCAAGAAGCTCACCCCTGCTGTGCCCTAGGTATTCCTTGTTGGATCGCCGCCTTTGCGACTTAGTCTTGGCTGTCAAACGCCTGGATGCCAAGCAGGTCGCAGGTGTGATCAGGTGTGGGATCTGAGCCGAGTGTATATAGTTGATGTGTTGTGATGTCCACATGTGTGATTTATAAGCTGGGTGGATTACAGCTATGAACTTAGGTGAATTTAGTTTTTTTGGGATATGATTGATTTACCATATAAGCTTTTAGCAAGGGATCTAAAAGCCAGCAAGTCAGGTCTTGTAATTAAGGATTTGTTATTTGTGTACAATGTTTGATAATGATTTGCACTGGTTCAATCTGATTCATATGTATTTCAAAAAAATACTATATATATATATATTGATAGGACTACGTGTGATTTTCAACAATACCATAGATAGTTGAATGACATTGTGGAAGTCTAACCTCCAAATTATGGAAAGTCGCAGTCATCCAACAATGTATGATCGGGTGCCGTTGGCAATGTGGTATTCAACAAATTGTTGGCCTGGCTTCATTCAACAGACATAGTCACTTGTTTGCTATCGACATGGGGTTCACCCTTGTCGTTTTTGCTCGGTCGTTGGTATCATATGGTGGTTTCTCAAAGCAGGGGTACCCCCACATCATCCAGTTGATTGACCATTTGTTGAGTTTCCTATTTTGAGAAGCCACCATGTGTTATATTTAGGAATTTCCCATGGTTGGTCTATCCCGTAGCAGTGCTGGTTCTTCGTCAACCACCACACCACCCATCATTGGCCATGTATTTATTATCCGCAGTTTGGATGGAAGCCATGGTATTATAGAAGCACATGGAACCGTGAAAAATTCTATGTATTCAACATGGGAGAAGCTACATAGACCATAATGGTAAATGAAACTATTGAGGTTTCCAGGTTAAGTTAATCAAATGGTTCATTGTTCATCGTAAGGATTCTACCCACTCTAACAGATTATACCCTATAACAGCAGTACTTCATCAAAGGTAATTAATGATTTGGTATATTATTTATGGGTGATCATTACCCACCCTTATTGGTAATCATCACCTATTTGGTGGGTCATGATCACCTGTTATACCCGATAACAAAAGTGGCTAACCAACAATAATGATTGTTGATCATAGGTGATCATGACCCACCCCTAAGGGTCACCCATCTCCCATGAGCCAATTTTGTGCGGCCCTCTGAGGGTGGGCGTCTTTGCGAGGAATCTCGGGACAGACCAGGACCGATGGCTGTCGCCATGGGCCTCTTAGCCATCCATGCGAGGCCTTCAGTGAAGCTACCACCGGTGGTACCTACTAGCCCTTGGAACTATCAAGAACGGGTGGATTACAGCTGCTATCTTAGTTTTTTTGGGATATGATTTACCGTATAGCCACTAAGCCGTTAAACTTTTAGCAAAGGATCTCAAAGCCACCAAGAAGAATGGCCCTAGTGGTACCTTCTAGCCATGTATGGCAACCATCACTGAACCGTTGACCAGTTACTCACTGGGATGATCATGGAAGTATGGTTCCTTATTGTGGTTGGTTACTCGGTTACTCTCCTGGTCGTAAACCACACCCAATCATCAATGATGAGGCATTTCCAAGCTGATCAGCAAATTAACATTGGTTGTGCTTGCCCGCCACCATCAACCATCAACCATCAAACATCATCAGCCAAAACCAGTATTAACCGCTATTAACCATCATTAACCATTGATGGTTAGTCAATAGCCATAGTTAGTACTACCATCATCGTCCACAACCACAAACAATATTGTCAGTTGGTCTCCATCAACCGTGCTTGACCGTCATCAGCCATAAGCCTTGTTGGCAGCCCCCTTGGATCCACAACGTCTTGGGCGGACCCCTTTTGTGGCGGCAGGGGCTACCCGGGTGGCTACGCATGGAGCTTGATGGCCATCGCCTTCGCTCAATGCTGCACACCACTGGTGCCATCATTGCAGGTGATGCTTGGACGGGGTGTGTACTCCAAATGTGTGGCTCTTGTTACAATGTTTTGCTGAAAACATATAAGATCATATAAACCACCATACCACTAACCATCATTTACCACTATTAACCATCATTTACCACTAGTAACCACGACTTAACCACTACTTCGCCATGGCTTATCACCACCAACCTGACATGTTTAGTGCTCACCTTTGAAGCCCACCATTTTCAGCGGAGGCGAGTGCAGAGCCAAAGATCTGGGAAGAAGATGGGCAGTGCTACAATGTGGCATGGCTTCCTGCTGCTCAGGCGCGGAGCAGTGCGTAGCAGCTTAGATTTCTTTTAATCTCGTGATAACTGCCCTAGTTTAATAAGGTAAGGCAACCAGCTTAGAAGCATCTTGAAACCAGTAATTAAGGTATGTACGGAGGCACAGGATGAGTTGCTGTCATGTTGATTTGGATCAAATGGCGGTGCCCTGAAGAAGGGGCTATGGAGATTTGGGGGTGGAAATTTCGGCCAACATCTATCCGGAGCCCCACGTAGGTGTACTTTCATTTCAGTTTGGAGAGGAAGTCATGGATGAGTGGATAGACACATAGACAGATATATAGACTTGGATAAATTATATAGAATCAGATTAGATAGATATAATTAATTAGAGTTTAGATAAAGTGAGATGAGATTAGATGAGATTAGATCAAATGGATAAGATCAGTGCATTAGGCAGATTTGATGCTCTCCGCCAGGTTAGCGCAAATTGTCTTGACTCGCCCTGGACATCTGCCGCGTATGCCCTTGGCATGTTTGTTGGGCTGCCGAAATAACGGTTGATTGGAGAATGGCCGTATGAGCATCAATTGCACGCCTTTCGTGTCATTTCACTATTTTTATAGTTTGATGTGATTCTATATTTATCCAAAACATATCATATGATTTTATGTACCACATGTAATTTGTATAGTAGGGATAGGCATTCCGTCGCAGATTCACCACGCAGAAGGTGTACATTATGTCTGCTTGGATGGCCTCGCAGTTGTTTTTTGTCTCTTGTTGTTACTGCTGTGGATGCCGTGATGCTACCCTTGGAGGAGCCGAACCCAAATGAAACTCTCATAGGACAAACATCTGGATGTTCCCCAGCTGCTACGGGATCTTTCATCAATGCTGCTGGGCCGATTGTGCAAAGGACCATGGGTCAATACACCTATAAATCTATAGCTGCTTAGCTATTCAAAAGACTCAGCGTGATCTGGGATTCCCATACATCCTGAAGTGACTTACCGAAGCTCGTTCGTGCATGGCAACCTGCGGATGTTGCAGGTTGCTTCATGGTTTCTTCGACTTCTTCTCAGAACGTTTGGGCATCCCAAGTCCCAAGTTGGTGTGGTGCCAAGATGGGTGTGAGTCATTGCCCTGTGGGGTATAAGATGAAGCACGACCATGGATGATGATACATACAAGCCTATGATCATCATCTTGAAATATGATTATCACAAACGGGCCACTTTCAGATAAATTTATTTTATGGTGTAGTATCTTAAACTGGCTTATCAAGATAAACATGTTTAAGTTGGGAACCAGTCATGTTGTGGGAGCGTAATCGTGCCCATGTTGTTCCTATTAGTGGCAACATCACGATTTTGAACTGGACTGCCTGCTTGGTGCATATTACATATACTCAACACTGGACTTTGGATGACATGTTTTGAGCTTTTGCGATAAAGGCACCTGCATACGTTGCAGATTGGACCCAGCTGTGCTTTTGATCAGGTCAACAGCAAGCACCCCAAAAGCTGGCTAATGAGAGATCATCCGGTCAAAAATGCACATGTTTGTTTATGTTTAGTTCATGATCATGCGAGATGGAAGTAAGGGTGCCGCAGGGATTTGATACCTTGGATCTTGTACAAGGTACATCGCTGATGGCCATGGTGTTGCATGGAACGAACTTGTTCTGGGACTTCAACGGCAGATTATATACAGATCATGGAATGTCATAACCGCCATCTTGCAGCATGGCACAAGCAACAACGTCAACCAAGCACTGCAACGCACACATCAGAATGTCAGGGAGGCTTGGTGATTGAGCCTGAAAAGTGTTGAGGATCCTAGAAATGATGGGACATCTCCAAGAATCCCTCGGTAACTTGCTGATTCAAACCAGGCTTTCCATAAACCGATTTTCCCATGAAGACCAACCCAGCGAACCAACAAACCATAACAAACCAGCAATTTGTTTCACCCAACAAAAGCCTTGGTTTTAATCACCAAATCCGTTTGTAGATTTCAGGGACCCGATGTTCCCCTCCGGTGACCCAACCATCCAACTCAGGGGCGGCGTCGAGTTGAGGCTTCGACTTCGCGGTCGACTCCGCCTCAGTTCGTTTGGGTCGGCGCGTGGGGAATCCTGGAGCCAGCCCTGCGGCGCCGCACGTAGTTCAGCCATGGTCGAGGTTGGTGGTTGGCTTGTCGAAGTGGGATGAGTGCTGACCTGATAGGGGGATGATTGTCTCAGACAAGATAAAAAGGATTGTTGTTGTTGTTGTTGTTGTTGTTGTTGAGTCAAGTGTGAGGGCAATGCCTCCTGGCCATTTAGTCAAGCAAGCAACGGTTGAATCCGGTTGGCATGGGTTTCTCGCCCCCTGCATTCCTGTGCTGGGATCAGGCTGTCAAAGTGTCAACTTCAAGGCATGATTTGCTGGGAGGTGGGGGTTGTGTTCTTGCGGATTCAACCCTTTCAGAGACTGGGTAGAGGTTATTGTAGTGACTACTTATGCTTCTTAACGTGAGTAATTTAATGCAATGATTACTTCTCTGGTATGTGTTGCGAGAATTTCTGCTCGTTCTCCCTTGTGCGCTCATGGTTCATGGTTTTGACCATCATTGATCATTATCAGCAAGCAATGACGATCATTTTGGGCACTGTTGCTGCATGATGTTCACTGTGAACATTTGAATGGGGTCCTAAGCCTCCCTTACTTTCGTTTATAAGAGTTGTGTCATATAGCTGCGGCGTAAGCAAAATGCAGGCTCGTGTAAGCCGGCGTAAGGTGCTGCGTCAGTGAACTTGTTTACCTGTCCCGCGTAAGTAAAACCTGTGGTCGCGTATCTCATGCGAAATGGGCCTGTAAACATACCTTTTGGACATCACTCATTTGCTGCTCCTCCAGGGACTCATTAATTGTGGGCATGTTGTTCGCTAGTTTTTTCGTTGGCTTTGCCCTTTTTTCACTTTATTTCCGTTATTGCACAGCCTCGGATGCTAAGTCATCCTTGGGTTGTAAGCCCAATACTTATATTTGTTTCACCGTTCTACTGATTCACTAGAGAATGGATTGTCATATGATGCACAGAATTTCCAGATTAACCATTAATTCAATTCGTATCAACTTGCTTGGCTGACCACCATCATGAACAACCATAAATTTGATTATACCCACCATACCCATGACAAACAATATAGTAGCAATCCTTAGTACAACACCATATTGGCAAATGTTAATGACATCCAATACGTACTCCTGGTGAACATTTGGCATTGTTCAATCTCGACCAGCACTTTCCTTTTCTAAGCAACATGAACCAGCATGAACCACCTTAACCATCAGATCAAATGATGGGGTACTTGTACCAGATGGGTCCCCAGTTAGCTAAGTTGGGGTGTAACTAGGGTTAATCGGGTAACTGCCGATTATTGCAGATCTAACCATGTTTAAGCTATCAATTATCAACCAGACTCGCTATATTTCCAAACTAACATTAAGTAGGCTATGATTTGAAACTATGGCAGATCTCACTATGTTTACTTGTGAATCTTAACGTAATTGAGGGCCCCACCTTGTCTGAAGGAAGGGCTTGCTACTGGTCACCGTTCAAGCTGGTCCCCTGTTGCTCAGGTTGGTGACCGAGATTGGTCCGCAACGCTTGTCCTTGGAAGATCCCATTGAGACGGTCTCCTGGTGCTGTTGGGAACGCGATGAGTGGGACATGAAATTCTTGGGGGATTAGTAAATTGAAACGGCAAAGGTCTTGTTGTTAGTTGGTTTAGTTAGTCCAGTTAGTTAGTTTAGTTGGTTAGTTTGCTGGTTTGTTAAATTTCATCATATAATTGGTTTATAGTCAGTTTGTTCGGAACTGTTGGTTTTCGTGTAG
>VSDK01024565.1:209338-225016 GCA_009767595.1 Symbiodinium kawagutii
CCCGGGGTCCCTTCTTGCCCCCCCAGCGGCTGCAACGCGTACTGGCCGAGCTGCGCCGTGCGAGCCGCCAGATGGACCCAGGTGAGATGTGGGTGGTGCCTAAGGTGGTTGATGCTGGGGTGGTGGTTGGTGAGGATGGTGATGGTGGGGGATGTGATGGTGGTGGGCCAATGAAAATGTAACTTGATATCAATATATACCAAAGAATTATGGCAATGAGACTACCTAAACTTAAGATAATACCACGTGATTCTGACACCAGGTATCCATAGCTGTCGTAGGTAGCAGACAAGAAATCAACCGGATAAGACCATGATTATGATACCAATGATGACAATACCATTTGATATCCTATCATTGGTTTCATATGGTGGTATCACAATGCCAATCAAAACCAATGATGGTAATCAATGATATCACTTGGTCAAGATTTGATATCAATGATACATTTGAGACCAGGTGTTGAGTCCGAAAATCCTTCAGGATCCCTTGGTGCCCCGGTCCTTGCCACTGCTGGGGCGTTGGCAGGTTGCAAGGCCGCCGATGAAGAGCTACTGGCGGCACGCCTTGCAGCAGTCTTCCGAGCAAGAGGCCGCCAAGTGTGGTTCCGAGGTCTCACCAGTAGCTTTGGTGATGGTTAGCATAATGCTTAGTATAGTGGTTAGGAATGGTTTGGAGTGGTTAGGAGTGGTTAGTAGTGGTTAGTAGTGGTTAGTAGTAACTAATTGTTAGCAACCAGTAGCTTTTGTGAGCTGAAAATGATGGTTACTAGTAACGATGGTTACTAGCAATGCTGGTTAGCAGTGATGGTTCATATTCGAAAGTTCATGTCAGTGGTTAGTAGTTTCTATCTAACCATTGGTAGTCTGAAGCGTTAGTACCTAGTGGTTAGTGGTTAGTAATGTCGGATATTAGTTGGTGATGGTTAGTAAGGATGGATGACGTTTACTAGTTAGTGATGGTTTGGAAAGATGGTTTCTAGTAATGATGGTTAGTAGTGGTGGTCAATGATCGTCAGTTGCAGCTAAGTGTGATGAAGAATGATAATTAACATACCATTAGTATAGTGGTTAGGTACCAGCTAAGAGTGATGGTTAACAATGATGGTTACTCGTAATGACGGGGATTTATTGTCCATAAATCTGCGGTCCCAACCTCTCCACGCCGCTCCTGTGTCCCAAACCCACCAGGAAAGAAGTTGCCCAGATGAGCCAACGACTTCGAGATGCAGGAGTTCAGAAGGTCCTTGGACTCAAGTGGAGATAAGCCTCGGGCGACTCGAGATTTTCCATTGAGCTGATCTCTACCTGCAGCTTCTCAACTCCTATGGCCTCACCGGTCGCAAGGCCGGGAGCTTGATCTCCATCGATTCAAGCCACCAAGAGGCTCGGGGTGCTTGCGAAGAGCATGGTTGATGAACTTGTCATTTGATTGAACCATCCAGGATTGTTGGATGAGAATAGTCGACAATGCCAAACCCATGATAAACTCATGAAGAACTGCAGTGATGGTACCTCTATATGTTTTTAATTGCACCATCAACCACTCGACTACCCTCTGGTAAACTAACATGAGAATGGAAAATGAACCATTTTGGCAATGGAAAACCGTGGGAAATCATCCATTGAAATGGTGGATTTTCCCGCCAGCCATGTGAGTTTACCAGAGGATAAGCAATTTGGCAGTGGGTCAAAACCCTGTACCCCTGGTTCCCCCATCATTAGCCATTGTTTCCCTATAGTTTTGTTGGTTATTATCAGCCATTAGGGCCATTCTTGTCGGTTAATATTGACCCACAGCCATTTGTTTAATTCGTTTGCTCCACCAACGAACTGCTTTGAGACGCCGCCAAGTCCAAGAAGTGTCTCAGGTTCAAGTGCGATGCTTCCACTGAAAAGCAGGCAGGGTTGGAGGGGTTGAGTACCCTCCGGTAAATCAACCTGGCAATGGATTTTAACCAGATTTTATAGTGAAACCCAGGGAAAACCCCAATAAATGGTGGATTTTCCATTGCCATGTTAGTTTACCAGAGGGTAATGGAGAACACGTGAGAAGCTCATGAATGGTTCTTTTCCAGTTCGTTGCAAACTGCTTTTGGTACAGCCGCAAGACTCATTTTTTTTCCCAATGGGTTGAAACATTTGAACAAAAGCTGAGCGTCGGAGAAATACTTGCACGGAGCTAGTCGCTGCTAGTCCTTGCCATTGTCAATGATTCCCATTGAACTGGTTGGTTTCCAACCACAGCTTGGGCTGGGGTACCCATGGGTACCAGCTGCTTAATAAGGACAGCACATAGTGTCATAGTGCTATGTAGCTCACATCAGCAACTGCTGGGGGGTCTCTGAGGAGTACCAGCGCCTGAACGACGTCGACGGGATGGTGACACCAGGAGATGCCTCCACTAGACTTAGATGTGATCTCCAAGTGGAACAACATGTTTTTGGTTTCCGTGGGTGTTTGTTGTTGCTGGTTCCGAGTTGTCACCTAGAAACCTCCAACTACCTGAGAAGCAATGTGAATCATCGACCTTGAGCCATTGTTGTCAACCCATCTACGTGTAATTACCACAGTAACTGAAACCTAGAACCGGAACAGACTTGTCCGTTGAGGGCACGCAGAGTACGAAACAAAGATAACTTACTTTGTAGTCGGATAGATGCTACCATGTTGGTAACATCAATCGCATTCAGAATACCTGGATAGGTCATATGTAATGATTAATTGATTAATTTGCAAAAATATGTAATTCTAGAGATGTAATGATGCAATCAAATGGATATGTTAGATATGGATATGTTAGATTATTGATTACACTTACTTACTTTTACCTGATATGATTCGCTTCTCCCTGCGGCTTCCCAGGAGCTGCATTGGCTTTCGGTGGGCCTCGCGCAAGCTCCAACCTCCAGGCCGGGTGTCCCTGGTCGTCCAACTTACATCCAACTGGTGCGACTTCCAACGGTTGTGAGTTGATGGATATCCCGGTATCCCACTGAAGATTAAGGATCGGATAACCATTTGGTGGGTGATTCTGGCCAACTGTTAGCAGGACTTCAAGTATATCATCATTCTCCCGATGATGATACGCATGTTCTTGGTAAAGTAGATGATTCTCCAACGGGATTTCACGGGATGATCCAGCTGAAAGGCATGTGTGTATTTTTTTAATGAGTTCATCCAAATCTCCAGTCTTTAATGAACTCATTTTAAATGAATCATCTGGATTTGGTTATTTTTGACCACATAAAAGTCATTGAACATCTAAAGGAAGTCTCTGGATTTGGTTATCATCGACCACATAAAAATCATTGAACGTCTGAAGTCGAAGACCAATTGACCACGACGAAGCTTGGCACCCCATCCCCGCTGCATGCCGCCTCCACTGGGGCGCTGGAGGTGCTCCTTGCTATGCAGAGAGATCGGTGAGGAAAACATGCGGGCAGAGAAGCAGAAGGTATTGATGGTAGTTGACCCATGGTGCTTAGTTATTGGAGGTATAGTGAAATGGTGCTCATGAGTGAGATGGTGGTTATTGGAGGTATAGTTAAAAAGTATAGTTATTGGAGGTATAGTGAAATGGTGGTTTTATTTGGTTTTGAATAACCCATGAAGATGTTGAAATGGTGAATATATTTGTGGTCAAACCATATTTACCATACCCATGGTTGATAAGAACAAAATGACAAATTGATAGCAAATGATGGTTAGTTGGTGATTTCTCAATATAGGGGTACCCCCAAATCATGGTGGCAATCAGGTTGGATCACCATAAAGGTAAACCAACACATAGAGGTAGTTGTTGATAACTGGAAAGCATGCCTAGTTTTTGGATGCTGGTCCATCTCAATGTTGATGCTGCAACTCCAGGAATGGCTTGTCCCCTTCATTTTCCCTTGGTTTTCAGAGGTTTCCTGAGCCCTGCGCTGTTTGAATTGGTTCCACTGCTTGAAATTGGCATTTTCACTTTATGCTATTTTCCACCGAAACAGGCAGGATCTTTCGCACAAGGGCGGTGACAGGATGACAGTACAGATGGCATCCAAGTTGATGTATTTCAGTTGCCATTTGAATTTCAAGGTTTTCGTAGAAAAGTGCCTGGCCCTTTTGAAATCATGGCAAGCGCATCCTCCGGCACCTACAGGCCTGCGCCATAGCGTGATGGCAGCGCAGAAAAGATTTTACCCCAAAGCTTGTCTACAGAAATGGCTGTACCCCTGCTTCCCCATCATTAACCATTGTTTTCCCCATCATTATCCAGCATGAAGTTGGTTGGTGAACTCCTTGACCCATACCCAAATGAAGATTCAGATGATTTCAAAAGTGATTTGCCACCACGACTTGGATGTGCAGCTGGGTTTAGTGAAGCCATGCTAAACTGACGCCTATAGCCGGTAGCTGAACTATCCCCAACCAAACCGTGATGAAGTGGTGAATGTTCCGAGTTACGAGCAGCGGGAATACACATCCAAGTGCTCAATCTTCGTATATCCATCCCACTACTCCATCATTACTCAACAAATTACTAACCATCCCCCAATACATACGAACTAAATATCCTTTAGCTAACAAATCATATACCGGTGCTGCATCCCTATGCCACGATTTTCCAGGGCTTTGATGTGTGAGAAGATCTCGGCATCTGCAGAAGAAGGGATTGAGGTGCTGGTCCAGGGGGACGGACATGCACCCTACCAGCATGGGGTTTCCCTACAAGGTGGGCCCCCCCAGTTATGATATAGTTGGTTGATAAGGCCGTTTAACTATGCTTATAAGGGGCATTAGACATATGTGACATGGACCTACCAAAGGGGCCTAGTTTTAACTTGGTTTCTAGCCATTTCACTGTGGTTATATATACCACTCGCCTGGCAGTTACCCTTGTTATAACCCAACGACTATAGCAAGTTTCGGGCCCACCTTGTAGCATGGAAACTGATCATTCACCCCAAAGGACTGCCAGGATGCTGTCAGTTTCCAGTAAAAGTATGCTGCGATGGCACATGATGGTGCGTCCCAACGTGGGGACCCATGGCCATTACGGAATGTTGTTCCACTAGCAATGAACTTTGTCGTCAATTGTCGTTGGATTTGGGGACGGCCCTGCGGATGGATGTGCTTGAGCTGGGGACGCAAAGCAATGATACTATACAGATTGTCCGATTAGATCATTAGATCATGTCATGGTAAAATTACGACCAATTCCCACCCTTTGCCCGGAAACTTGACAGTGCACACTCGCTTGTCATACTGGACCCTCAAATTCCTGCGCAGGCCCGCTGTTTTTTGCTTCTCAACCGAAAAACACTGCAAACCCTAAACCTCAAACCCTAAAACCCCAAACCCTGAAACCCTAAAAACCTAAACCCTAAACCCTAAAACCATAAACTGTAAACCACAAAGTCCTAAAGCACAAATCGCTGCGTATAGCCAACGACGTTTTCGTAATTTCTCCAAGTTGCTGAGTGTTATACTGTGGCAAAATGTTCAAGTTTCCGGGCAAAGGGTGGGAATTGCGCGTAAAATTACCACGTATGATGTCATGTGATGGGTGCAATTGGATGTTGTCAAAGTGCAGAAGACTTTGCTGGGGCTACTTTTGCCATGCAGTTTTTGTTCATGCACTTGTCGCGGGTGATGTTCAGCCGAATGGATATGTTTTTGAGGGGGTCAAATGTTGCGAACACACAGTAGTGTGCTTCGGTTCCCGGTTCAAGGCGTCTCTTTCTAACCAGGTCTCGATTGTGGGGAAGAGCTTTCTTGATGTTTCATCCCAGATAATCCTCTCCCTCTAATTCTAAATACCCACCCCAAATAGAAAGCACGGCAGCGATTTTTTGATTAGGGAGTTTGTAATATGCGGGTCCTGGACGGACCCCTAATAATCAATTAAACTTCCATAAATTTCCTGATTAATAAAGAAGATTTCAAAATCTAATCAGTTTATTTTCAATTCTATTTAAGATATTGCTAAAAAGTTGATTTCAAAGAGGACCTGAATAAAACCTTTTCAGGATGAAGCATTTTTTATTGTTAAGGGGTAAAGACCCTTCTGGAATGAATGTGTTTTCCTATTGATTTGCAATTGCCGTAATTAAAAACGTAATTAAACATCAAAAAAACACAAATCTGGAATTCCACGCCTATTTTTATCATTTGGAGGACTTTTGGTAGTGGGGGGAAGGGATGCGTAAGCGACTTATGACCCGGGTTATGAATTTGATCACCCAGCTGTCACCTGAGATATAACCAGAGGCAGAATATGGAAGTCTGATGTGCCGTCAGGTAGGCAGGATTTCATGCGTTTCATGTTGCCTACAGCTTCGCAGGACGTAGGTCTCCCATTTTCCCATTCATTGCTATCCATTATATGGGTGTTTCTCAAAATGGGGGTACCCCCAAATCATCCTTTATATTAAACATTGATAGTAAAGCAACCATTTCTTGGATCTCCCCATTGTAAGAAACCAACATATACTCATCATCAACCATGGACTAGTAATTCCACCGCCTGTGTGTTCGCATGTTGCTGGCAGCTCCGGGCAGGCAGCAGTGATCCGGGAGCTCCCCCGGCAAGCGCAACTGAAAGAAGATGAGGCGCACAACAGGATAATAACCAACCAATAATGAGGCAAACAATGGTTGAACAGGCTTATTGTTTATTGTTTATTGTTATACTAATTGTTCCCCCATTGGATAGGTTTCCAATAATAACCAACCAATAATGAGGCGCACAACAGGATAATAGCATGTAATAACAATAATGATAGGGGAACTAGGGGTATGGTATTTCGATCCACTGCCACATAGGTCTGTCAAGGGTTTAACATCCCGTCATCGCGAGACAGTTGAGTGTGTCAAATGCTGTTAGTTGATGGTGATGTGAACGAAGTGCAGATGCTTGATGACGGTTAAGCAATGGGTACATGAGGCTTAAGCGATGGTTCGACTATCAGGGTTCAATTCATGATGGCGGATGATGGTGAACTGTGGTTGACAATGATTAGTGATGGATGCTGGTCCGTAATTGATGGTGGTTAGCAGTCTCTGGTAGAGGTAGAGGTGAATAGGTATAAGAGTATGCAGATTTTCTAGACAATACGATGGCAAATGGTGGATGAATTTGATAGTGGTGAAGTGCAGTACGTATTGGATACTGACCAACAATGGGACAGTGGTGAATCGTGTGGCGGCTGATCATTGGTGGCAATCAATCATCCACGTTTAAATCAGCGTGGCTGATGGTTCTGAACCGGTCAACCTAGTATTGGAGCTTATTTGCCATAACCGACAGTCACAGGATTGTACATGATTAGAAAGTTATTAGAGGTAATTGTCAATTAAGCTCCATGATAAATCATCGAGGCTAGGTTATGAATGGTGAACAAACCAGCTTAACCAACAATCATAGTATCGATTCAAGGGGACAATCATTTAGCAATGGCTTGATCATGGTTACAACCAGAGACAGGAAGGTTGTGAGCAGATGTGAATTCACAACGTTTGCGTTCCAAGCGTCGGAACCGAACCATTCCTCAGCTATTCACTGCTGCTTTACTGCCAAGTTCAGTTGTTTGATATTGGGAACTTCTGCCAGTAACATCCAGCAACCACAACAGTAAAACCCAGGCCACCTTGCAAGCATCAGTTGAGGGGCAAGGATGGTTCTCAGGTTAGTCTTTTGACATGAATGAGAAAGTAGTAATAGCGCTAACCAACAGCGATAATAACTTCAACCACCTTCAGTTTATGAATTCAACCACCTGCCGTTTATGAAATCAATCCTATGACAATTGCAGTTTTCAAATCCCAGTCCTCGTCATGCCCAGCATTTGCGCAGGTGCGAATTTCTGCAAGAGCGGCTTCGCTGAATTTTCCTGAGCTGCTCATGATGCAGAACAAGTGAGCTGTCCACATGGCATTCCTCATCCTTACCTTCATTTGGGATCGGTTTAAGAGAAAATCTCCAGCATCACTAGACAAACGGAGTAAAGGAGCGGAGATTTTCCTAGCGCCAGGGGCGTCAGAGAACGGTGTACCCGGTACATGTTGGTAGCAAGCCACAGGGGTCCAACGCCACCAGGTACCAGTACAAGCCCAAGCTGCCCTTTGTTCTGTGCACCGAAGGCTCCCTTGGGTCAGCAATCAGCTTGGATCAAAGAGAAAGGCAAAGCAACACATGAGGGGTTCTCGAATTAGAGGAACCCCCAAATCATCAAGTTTAATCATTGATCATTAATATAGTAATAAACCATCCATTTTTGGAATACCCCCACTTTGAGAAACACCCACATGGAGGTAGTTGGTGATATTATGAGGATAAGATATGATAAAATTTGCACCGTCATGGAGACCAGGGTCATTTTCACAATGGGATGATGCCAATCTTGCCATCGACTTCCATGGACGTTTCCTGAGGCAAGGGGGGATTCACAAAGCGCCCCAGGGGATGGGTGAGTTTCCCTATCAAAATGTTCTGCGGATCCCTGGGCGTACCACCATGGCGACAAACACATTCATAATTTTGTCATGTTTTCCCCTAAATGATACTTATAATGCAAATTTCCCCTTGGGTTATTTTCATGAGGGGGATGTTGTATACAGGCAGACGATGTCAAAGACGTTGCTGCTTACAATTCTTCGTCCCATTTAGTGGGGTGGGAAGCCATCCAGTCTATTACCGGGAACCAAGTAGGCGAAGAGATGGCTGTGGGTCAAAATCCTAAGTCCCCCTGGTTCCCCTATCATTAACCAGGCTGTTTTCCCTATGAAATTGTTGATCATTATCCCCCATGAAAGTTGGTTGCTCAAAGCCTTGACCCAGCTCGCCATATATAGCTGTTATATATATCCCCTACTATGATTGCTTATTATCCCCCCATTATTAACCAGCTAAACCAGCTAGTTAAACCATGGAAGTTGGTTACTTAAAGCCTTGACCCAGCTCGCCAGATGAGTCAAAACCCCATGTGTTTTCAGTGCTTGCACCCCATTTTCGTGGTGTGGAGCTGTTGCCTTCCAAGGTGCTGGTGTGGTCTCCGAAGTAGGGTCCAAGGTGGGGAGCACGGCCAAGGTGAGTTTTTTTTTCATTGAGGAGTTATGGTGAATGGATGACCCTGGCATGTCAAATATACTCATAAACAACAGTATGAGTATAGTAATGTTGTTTGAGTATGAGTATAGTGAAGTTATAGTGATAGTAAATAGACACTCAAACAACATACTCACACTCAAACGACATGTTCACAACCATTCTGTACCTATAGATATGCAAATTCGTCCTTCCAGTTGATCTGCTGGGTTGCCCGTTTCGACACCTTGACCCATGGAGACCCCACCTGGCGCTCACCTAGCACCGCCCAGGTGACGAAATTTCGTGCTGGCGACCGGGTGTTCTATGATTCTTGGACTCCAAGGTAACTCATCCCTGGCACCCAAGTTCGACCCAACTGTTTAGGAGGCTTAAGCCCTATTTTTATGGCGGGTCAAAGCATCCAAAACAGTTGGGTCAAACTTGGGTTCCAGGTCCAGGGATTTTGAAGGGAGTTGGTTAACCAATAAGGGAGTTGGGTTGACTACAAAGATATAACCAGGTTAACTCACCAAGCATATAGATCTCTAAGCAAGTTACCTGGTGACTCAGAGTGGTACAACCAGGCATTTTAAAGTTGCAACTGCCTATCTTTAAGTCACCTGGTTTAATGTTTCAGATTGTAGGTGTATTACCCATCTTATCCACGGATACACACCAGCATAGTCTCTATTTTATATGATAGTTCGAAACCTGACCCTTCTACATGAACAATGGACTCTGAACATTGGATTGGCCATTGGTTTCTTTTACCGCTACATGGAACCACTTATTGAACCATCAACAGACATCAATCAACAGTGGCAACCCTGCTATTGATCCCCTGCTGCTCAGAACAAGTAAGCAGTTTGCAATCTTCAGCAAATGGTCAATATTACGTAAGGGATAGATACGCAAAATCCACCTCCCCCCGGAATTGGTATGGAGCAATACAAATTTTTATCCTACTCAAAAACTGCCGGATTTTGTTGATGTAACGACGGGTAGCACTACTATGGAACCCAGCAAGGTGGAATTATCCTATTTTGTGGTGAGCATACGTTCATCCTTAAGGGAATCACTGCCGGTTCAGAACATCACACTATCAACGACCTTCTCTTCCTCCCGAGCAGATCAAAGTGGGGACCACCAAGTGGCGACGCAACCTGTCGTCTCAGGCCACTTTAGCAGGTTGCGCCCGGGAAGAAATGGTTTTGCCAGAGAAGGCGGTTGAGACTGACTCAATTCCTGTGGATTTTCTTTGTTTTGCGCCCTTGTAGTGTTGTAAACAAAGAAACGTGATACATGTGCAACCAGCTTGTAATTAATGCATAGATGTCCAGAGTTCATTTGTGCACTGGTTCATTTGTGGCAATTGTGGCAAGATTGGGACAGGAGAGCACTAGGAGACCAGGTGACGTAGGGAATATAGAGCCTACGATCCTGCAACATTTCCACTATTAGGCTGGCAGGTCGTGGGAACACCATCTGTCCGAACGATCAAAAATGACTGATGTGCTTGCTTCCGGCATTTCATTGATGCGATTGGTTCCTTTGGCTTCATCAAAAGGAAGCGTCAAAAAAGCTCATTTTGAATCCAATTGCTTCATAAACCTATGTAGCAATTGGATGATTCAGGGTTGCTTCTACGAGCCAATTGTTGGCCCTGGCAGATGTGCATCAAGCTGCCAGACGCGTTGTCTTTCAGCCAGGGTGTGTGGGGCTCGGACCGGACACGAGACGTTGCCAAGTGGCGTGTGCGGATGGTTGATGCTGGGTGGTCAATGATGGTGTATGGCTGGTTGAATATCATCTTGCTGTGTGTCAATATTAACCATCCCCAAAATGGGTATTGCCGGGTCTTTCATGGGATGTGAACAGCCGACTTGGTCATATCATGCGTTCGGTGTTGGAACCAGTGCCTGCATTTACGGAGATTGCCTAAACACTTACAGTCAAGTTACAACATGGTACACCATAGGCAAATCTGGTGTGACAAAAATCCAGAAGTACAGTCAACTGGGTTTCCCTACCATAAAAGGTCATTCAGCGAGTTGATACAATGGGATGCCCTCATTCATAGACATAGCCAGGCAAGGCATTTTGGCATCGGGGCAATGTTCGTTCTGACCAACCAGCGCTTCTCATTTGTGTTGGGTCAAGCCCAGGGTGGTGCAACCAAATCTACAGATAGTTTCTGAAGCAGCAATATGGTTGAAGCAATGGAAATGGATGATGCGATGATGATGGTGATGATGATGGTGATGATGATGATGATGATGATGATGATGACGATGATGAGGGTGATGATGATGATGATGATGATGATGATGATGATGAGGATGATGATGATGATGATGATGATGATGATGATGATGATGATGATGATGATGATGATGATAGTCATGGTGACGGTGACGGTGACGGTGATGGTGATGGTGATGGTAACGATCGATCCGACCATCAGTGACATACAAATCCTGAAGTGTTTATACTTTGATCAATAGCAGTATTCCAAGTGAGATTCACCCATGGCAAAAGAGTGCTAAGAGAAAGGTATAGTTGCTGATGATGAGACTCCTATCAATAATGGCTTTCCATTCACCAACGGCTTCAATATTGCTCATAGCCGTGAGTGTTTATATGGCTTCAGGCAATGCCATGGTCCATTGTGTAACAATATTCGTCCGTACTTCTGCCCATAACCTTGGGATACAGCCAGTAGTATATATTATTGACCAGTAGTCATGTGCAATTTGTTGTGCGTGTGTGAACACAGCAGAGATGGTTGGCCATGGTCGGTCATCTAGAACTAACCAATAATCAACTTCATTACCTAGCTGGAACCTTTAAGTGACCCTTGTTTTGGATGGTTCACTCCCGAAAATTTATAGGTCAAACCATCCCAAACAAGGTTCATTTGGGTTCCAGGTAATCACTAATCATAGCGAAGGAGACATGTTCAAACTCAAAGTGTGATGTGCACAAGTTGCTAAGGCCAGTTTTCACATGGGCTACACCACAGGCGCGGCCGGATTGTTATTTGCTCGGTGGTGAACCATGAACTGGTTCATGCTTGGGAGGGAGCCGGGGGCGCAGGGGTATCTAAAGGGGAGGCTAAGGTATCGCGCAGGAGCTACCAGGAGTGCTCTTACGAGATGGTGGTAATCATCACCATTGCTGTAGCGCCCTTCCACAATTGTTAATGAGTCTTTTTCTCAACATTGCCACAGCCTCGTTAATGCATCATCAACACCAACCACGAAAACATCTCAAACACCATCATCAAACATCACTCCCAATCATAACTCATAACTAACCTTGATAAGCACGCACAACCAACCATTGTTATCGGCAATCATCAACCACAACTGATCATTGATGAACCCAATATGTTTGCTTAGTAGCAATAATTGATCAATAGCTATATAGACATTTATCACCATCATCATCATCATCACCATCATCATCCTCACCACCATCATGAACCAGAAGTTGAGTCATCAACTTGTTATATGACCCTGGGCTGACCAGTAATCGCTCTCAAAGATAAGCACTACTAGAAGCCCTTCTAGATCGACTTCTTCGCGATCATAGTGATTAATTACTTGTCATCATGAAATCTTATGAATTAATCTATATTAATTTACCAAAATCAGCCATTAATTATTAGTGACCGTGTTTCCGACAACATTCGACTAGTCAACACATTTGTGAACCCCTGTGAATCATCGTACCCACTCCTGACAACAACTGACCACTCATCAACTCAATCATTAGCCATCAATCATCTCAGCTCCAAAGTGATCCTCAACTCGATCATTAGCATTAATCGTCTCATCAACTTACCAACAAAAACCATAGTTTTTTAATCAGGTAGGTTCAACACGACCTCATCAACTTAGCAACTTCAAACTTGGAGCGTTCAACTGATAGGTCACATGGCTTGAGCCCAGGGTCCCTGGCTGTTCACTGCTCACCATGGCGCCAGGTTATCACGGCCTGGTGACCCGCGGCCATCTGAAGCCCAACGAGTGGCTGCTGGTCACGGGGGCTGGGGGTGGCATGGGCTCCATGGCCGTGGAGCTTGGGAAGGCCGTTGGAGCTAAGGTGAGGAGCCACAGATGGCAGGGCTGGGGCGGAGGGTGGGGCCATGGGAGGCTGGGCTGGTTGGTGAAGGTGGTGGATTTTTTCATGAATCAGGTGGTGAAGTTGCTGGATTTTCGTGGTGAAGACTGGTGAATCATTGGGATTTGTGGATTATTTCGATTCATCATTTGATGGTTGAACTGTCAGCAATGATGTTTAATGATTGTTTGACCTGGTGTGGTGATGTTTTCCGTAACAATGTTTGTATAGTGTAATCATCGTCAATGTGCTGTTTGATTTGTTGGCAAATGATGACTTATCAGATGATTTGATTGCGCAGATAGGTCAACGAGCAACTCAAAAAATAACTCAATGGACTCATATCAACAAATCCAGCCAAGTGCTGAGTAGTTGGCTGATTGTATTTCTGACATTTTTTGTTGGGTGATATTTGGCTTGTTGGGGTATTGGATGTCTCCTGGAATAAGCCAATTTGGCTTGTTACAATGGCTGTCATGTCACCAGAATCTGTATATTGGGTGATAATTAAAGCTCGTGACTGATTGGAATAGCTATGAAACGATTGCTGTTTTCAGTGATCCTATATGGTTTGTTTCCCAAGTCTCGGGCCTCCACTGACGATTGGACCCTGGCAAGTCAGTGCATCTTTGTGGGTGGAAGCCCAGTAGGCTTTTTATATTGAGCATCGGGAGAATATACAAGTTTTTTCAAGATTTTGGGTATGAGTCAACTGATGTTCAGATATTGAGAACTCCACATTTGGATGGCACCCAAAATTCTTGACTAGTTGGTCCATGGTTTGTCTAGGTTGGTGACTGGTTGGTTCATCGTTGGTTAATGGTTGCTTAGCGGTCCCTTAACGTTGCTTAGGTGGTTCGTGTGACAGCAGCCCTGCTGGCGCTGAGGTGATCGCAGCTGCGAGTTCGGATGAGAAGTTGGAGGTCTGCAAGAAGGCGCAATTTTTTTCGCTGGGCCCGGTTGTGAGCCCCGGGAGCCCTCAACTTGTGATGGGGCCGATGCCTTGGAAATCATGGGGATTTTTGTGGTCAGGGATCCGAGGTTGGATCCATTGAGGTTGAGCATGGATTTTGATGGGTGAAGGGATCCAATGGTTTGAGCATTCTCCGGCAACAGAAGTACTGCCGCGATAGGCCCTGTTATACCACCGGTTATACCGCGCAAAGCGAACCAGTACCGTTGGATCCAAGGCGCACCTCATCATTCTCTCGATCTCTACCTGGTTGGTCCTGGTTGCCGTATGACATCAACATCAACTGGTCAATTCAGCTGGTTGATCCAGCTGGTTCAACTGGTCAAAATGATTAGCACCTACCAACACAAGATCACCACTGGATGAAGCACGACACATCCTCACCGCAACTCGCAACTGTAGCTGGTGGAAAAAAATCGTGCGGAAAGCAACGCCGCCAGTTGGGAGCAGATTATGTGGTGAACTACAACAAGCAAAAGTTGAAGGATGCGGCTCCAGCCTCAGGTTCAGGCTGGTTGCAGCTTCACTGGAAGCCAGTCATCGTTCTCTATACTAACAAACCATCAAAATAAGCGACAACCAATCATTAACCAACTATTGACCATCCAGTAACCAACCAGTGATAGTCATCAACCGTCAAGGACTACTCACCCAAAGGCATCCACCAGCTACCCGAGGTCAGCGAGATCACCAAGGGTCAGTTTTGCGACGTCCGGGTCCTTGGTTGGACACCAGCCATGCAGCTGGATGACTGTAGTCCTAGCGTCAACCAGAGCTCTGCAGTTGACCGATCTGTTGAATCGAGCCGAAGCTAAACATAGTGATTGCTTCTAGTTACATGCAAAATGCTAACGGCACAGCGGAGCCGTGGGTTGCCAGCATAGGACACATGTTTTTCTTCAAAATCCCATAGGAGCAGCTATGGGAGTCCTTAGCGGTTCCGTGCATCGGGATTTGCCATGGGGAGTTCTACCTGAAGGTCCCAAAGACATCCAAAGACTGTCTCAGAGCCCGGACCAACTGGCTCAAACCGAGGGATGATCACCAGCTGAGAGTTTTTCTACCTAGCGGCTGTAGTTATTTCGTTCGCCAGGAAAATGTTGTCAAACACTTGAACAGGTAAGCATGTTAAATAAAACAGCTACATGTTTGATCAAAGATACCTTATTCCCCAAGCAACTCATGGTTGATCATGGTCAATCTATGGTCAAAAATGTCCCGGCCCTTCTCCTCCTAAAGAGGTTCACCATTGTCGCATTGTCGCATTTGCGAGGTGATCTACGAACCTGTGGGTGGCGACATTTTCGATCAGTGCGTGCAGGGGCCCTGAAGGGCTGCCAGCACCATGACGACAAGAGGGTTGCTGCTGGTTGCTCTTGCTGCTGGTTGTGGTTGTGGTTGAGGTCGTTGTTGTTGTGGTTGGTGTGGTGGTGGTGGTGGTGGTGGTGGTGGTGGTGACGATGGTTCACGATTACAATTTCAACCATTGTAAGCCATTAAGCACGGTC